>MU271305.1:71912-99726 GCA_021432655.1 Atractiella rhizophila
TCTTTCACATCATCATTGCCATTATTACCCTTACATTGCTCCTTTATCCGGCGTCCCGACTTCTGATGACAGAGGCCCTATTGCAACGTTCCCTGTGCAAGGTACGGTGGTGATTACGCGGGTTGTATCGTCATATGCAGTGGCAGGTCATAGAAATGAAGAGCTGAGACTAGGGCAAAAAGAGAGCTAACCCTGGCTTGGACATAGGTGCTTTGTGCAACTTCGAGGTAAGTATACTGGTGTAAGCTACAGGATCAAGAAGACTAAATGACAGGCTTGGGTGCTCGAACAAGTTTAGGGCATGTTCGTGCACATCCCAGTCATTGAGTCACTGGGCAGCGGGCATGGAAAGCAGAAGCAGTTTTCAGAACAAAGCAAACAGTGAACTAATGCGAAAAAAAAAAGAGAGGAGCTGACCCTTCTAATGTAATGATAAACACGGAAGCAAGCTTCGTTAGTTTTTCAGCCTAAAGGTTGTTGAGCTAGAGGATCTACTGTTGTAATGAAACATTTCAAGGGATGGGGCAAGTTCGGGACATTGCGCATATTAGAAATGTCGTCATGTGTGTCATCCAACAACAAAAGCTTAGGAGTGAAATGGATAACAACTATGCCTAGGTGAGAGCAATTAAATGAGAACTGAGAACTGGTTCCGACAGAGCAAAACGAAACATCCGCTCCAGCAGGCAGCATTGTCATATTGGAGGAGAAAAGTAGTACGCTGACCCTTCGATGAGGTAGGATAAACTTGGACGCAAGCGCCACTAGTTTCTGACATCAGACCAAAGTTCATATGAGCTAAAGGATCAATACAAGTATGGGGATGTTTCAAAGGGATGGAGCAAGTTCTGGGCGTTCCGCAAATTACGTCGAAGTGCAAAGTGAACGAGAGCAGAGCAGACGGCAAAACATCAAGTAATTCCTGATTGCAAGACAACGAGATATATGACTGCTGCTTCCTTTCAAGGAACCCTGGGGATTCTTGCGATCTATAAAAGCGAAGACACACGGATCTCTGCTCTGCTCGAGAGAAGGTGTTGTGGGCTTATCTTATGCGCAACGAAAAGCAGCCGGAAACGTTTCTGAGCTGTGATGGACCCTACTGAAGCTGAAGCTTCTGGACGCTGAACATCATGATGCCGAACAGCTAGACCAAAAGAGGGACTTGTATGAAAAGGAAAAGCAATGCTGACCTTCAAGAGAAACTCGGGATGGGAACCCATGTGTGCAAGGCTCGAGTTGCACTGAATTAAGAGCTGCAAGATCGGTAGGATAATGTAACCGTTTCACGGAATGGCACAAGTTCAGGTGAATATGCGTAATCCTGGTCGGTCTACTAAATAGCGGTCAACGAATTTTAGTAGACAACGAAATCGGTCACTCTTCCTTTAAAAGCTCCTGTTCTGTGGTGCTCTGCTCATAAGTGATGATGAAGGCCTGATACAAAGAGTGAATGATGGATAAAATTGTCGACTTCACAGAAGCACTGAAAAGATATACTAATCCTTGATATTAAAAAGTTCCCTGAGCTAAGATGTCCAAAAGCCAACTGACCTCTCCGCAATGAGTTACCTATACTGATATTCATGGGATTTCAGCCATTCCGAACTGAACTCAATAGTTTGAAAGATGTTCAAGCTAGTAAAAAAGGAGAAAATCGGTGGGCGGATTACATTGAGGCAGGGACAAAGTTTGCCAATAGAGAAAGATTAGAGACGCATCTTCAGGCGTCTCTCGTTCGTCAAAAATGATTTACGAGGCTCCTTGACCACACAGAGAGCAAAAGAGCAGGCCCTCTGGCAGCGAGAAAGAACCATTAGATTCCTGTAACCTGACCTGAAACCTTTTACAGTCCCATTATGGATTCATCAGCTATAGGACCAATAGCAGTTCATGGCTTTTTCAAGCGAAGGTGCAAGTTTTGGAGTTGTATATCGGATCGTCGAGCTCTTAGCAAGGTTTGTACATTGGTACGTAGGTCTGTCTGCTTCACGGGTGGAGGTCATGTTTGAAAATCTCGGAAAATAACGCGAGAGAAGGCAGGCTCGCATCAGGTTCGCTTGATCACTTCGCCTTCAAACTGTTAAGGAAAGAGGAACTTAGGCATCCCCTGGATTCAGTAGAATGGATGATCAGATGCATATTTTCTAATAAAGTATGAATTCATCACTCTCTTGTATGCTAATCAGTAACGGATGAAGGTCGTCCCAATATACTGCGTAAAATAGAACAAAGATCATAAAATAAACCAAAAGAAGCTGACCCTGCACATATAACCATGATGGCAAGAACGCTCGGTACTTGTTCTCCATCACGAAACCACAAGGTGTGGTTTATCAGGAGTTTTGGATAGCTACAGGATCAACGACACTCATTGATCATTTCAACCCGACAAACAAGTTTAGGAATAATACATCCCTTAGATGTAATACACTTGATCTGTGCGCTCTCTGCCTCAAACTTGCAGGAACAAAGTGCGACAGTCGGACAATGAAAATCTCGGAAAAAACAACTTCAGCTGGAAGTGCAAGAGAGCTGTGCTTTACAGCGAGATGTTTCGCTCATGGCTGTAATGCCTTCATGCGCATACCAAGACCAAGGTGAATAAATCGATCATTCTTTCCCTTTTTTTCTCACTACGTAATGGAAAGGACGAACCCTCAGCTCGTTCATCCCTTCCCACCTCCTGCTCCCCTTATATCAACACAACGACGCCACGAGGAAAACGCCAGCGCATGACGCGATATTGCGCGTTGAAGCGAAAGTTGTTCCTCCACGCTCTTGACGTTGCTCCCGTCATGATGTCTCCAAGCAAGAGCAATTTATTTTGAGGGCAATGGCCTGCAGTCGCATCCTAAGAAGAAGTTCGAGCCTTGGATGGTATATCTGGTGCAAGAGCCAAATGTCGCAACGTCGGAAGTCTGGTGGTCGTTTGAGGACAAGAGTTTCGGAGTTTGAAACTGCACAAGACAACTGCAAGACCAACGACGACAAGCTGCTCCATCTGCTCCCACACGCTCCTTAACTTTTCTTTCCTTAGACCATCGATTCTCTACTTCTGTCTTCGCAGCATATCAAATATCATAGGCGCATGTCAGATCCCGCGCTCGCCAAAAACCCCACTCAGCCAGCACCTGCCCCCTCTGAAACAGCCCAACAGCGCTCATGGCACAGACCGAGTAGCCACCACGTTTCCAGCACCTCCATAGGCCAGTCGAGCATCTCCTCAACAGGTTCAGTGAGTGTTCCGTCCAGGGAAAGAGGGGACGAGGAAGACTGGGACCGTCCGCAACTGTCGGTCAACACCTCTGCACCTTACTCCCATTCCAAGGCGCCAAGGGTCGACATACCCTCTACCATCTCCGAGGGGAGAGAGGATAGCTTCATATCCATGTCTGCGACAACTCCCACACCAAAGAAAAGTCTGGACTATTCAACATTCACAACAGACGACGATCGGTTCTCTGGCGCAGAGTTCCTCAACGTCGACTCCGCTCGTCCGTCTACGTCCAACGAGAACGGTCGAGAAGGTTATTTCAGCTACTCTGCCTACTTTGGCGCTCCTTCCCCTGGAGGTATTTCCCCTAGCTCTACGGCCACCCTCTCAGCGGTCACCCCGTCAACGATCGGCGATTCTCCAGCTTTGTCCTCTACGAACGAGAGCGCGGAGATGATTGGAAGATCAGCGTTCCCCAATCCTCCTCCAAGAGCGATGAACGCGGAGGTGAAGGGAAGTCGATTGCCACCACTGAATTTACAGGGTCCATCTTCTACCAGGTTCGATGGTCCTCCACCACTAGGTTCGTAGTCCTTCTCGAAAACTGCAAACAGAGGAAACGGCTGATATATGATGGTGGGTGAAGGATCGCCACGCATTCCGCTCCCTCCTGTTCCCGTAGATGATGAAGTCGAACTCGCACCACGACCTGCACCGAATGCGTCCCAGAACACCATCACTTACACCCGGACTCCACAACAGCGCGAGCGACTGATGAACTCCGCCGCTTCGCCTTCTGCTACTCCACAGGCACAGCAGCCACCTCGGCTTCTACCTCAACCTGCACCGAATATGACTGCATCCCAGCAAAAGTCCACCCCTCCCCCTTCTTACTCGAATCCTCTTTCGAACTCCAACCTACCACCAACCTCGACATTTGCAACTCGTGAGCTTCCAACAAGTAATTATAAGCAACAATCTACCTCCCCTCCCTCCCAATCAAACCCTCTCTCCAATCCTCCTCCCACATCAATCTTCGCATCTGCAGGACGGTCATCGACAGACACCATTCGAGGAGACGAGTTCTCCCCTCCCTCACTCCCTCGCACACTCGCTGCTCCTTCTCCCCCACCCATGCTCCCCAGCCTAGACTTCAAGGTCTCAGACGCTCCTCTTTGGAGCGACGCCTCCCCATCCACCAACGCTAACGGCAAAACCAATGCCGTATCTTCCTCTAACACTGCCACTGCCACTACCAATGGAGCACTCAAATCCCCCATCAGCGTAACCGGCACCATGTCCACCCATCCCTACGCCGCCGCCCCGCCTTCACCCTCTCCTCAACAACAACCTCAGCAACCAAAAATTATGCCGCCCGAACTGATGAGTGAGGTGGGAACTGGAGGCAGGTCGAGGAGCGGCTCAAATGCGCCAAAGCCGGCGACGGTGATGAAGGAGGCACTGGCTCGGGGCAGAAGTGGTTCGAATGCCCCTCTGCCTGGATCGGGGATGGGCGTGGGCGTGGGAAGGGATAGGAGCGGGTCTAACGCTCCTTTACCTCCCCCTGGGATAGGTATGGGCATGACGGATGGAATGGGAAGAAATAGGAGCGGGTCAAACGCACCTTTACCTCCTCCGGGCATAGGTATGAGCATGACGGATGGAATGGGAAGGAATAGGAGCGGATCAAACGCACCTTTACCTCCGCCTGGGATCGGTATGGGGATGGTGGATGGAATGGGGAGGAATAGAAGCGGGTCAAACGCGCCGTTGCCTGGAACTATGATGGGAGTGGGAATGGTGGGAAGGGATAGAAGTGGCTCAAATGCACCGCTACCTGGAGGGGGAAAGGGTGTGATCGATGGGATGGGAAGAAATAGGAGCGGTTCGAATGCGCCGTTGCCTGGATCAGGAATGGGAGGGATGGATGGCATGGGGAGGAATAGGAGCGGATCGAACGCCGCCGCTCGCGGTCCTCCTCCACCTCTTAACGTCCCAACTCCTAGTGTCCCGCATCCTTACGCTTTCCCCAGTCCAACAATGCCCACCTCACACGCGAACTCGAACGGATCTCAACCTCAAGAACGTTTCGTACCCACCCCTTCTACCACTGAAAGCATGAGCCCTTCAGAGACCCCGACACAGGCCAACTTTGTGGTTGGAATGGCTAAGTCCGCTCCACAGGTCGCTCCAGCGGCTAGACCGCAACAAGTGCAAAGTTCATACTCCCTCCCGTCTGAGAGGGAGCAATCACCTAACGCGCCGGATACGCCGACAGATACAGATGCAGGCAGCCTTGCTGGCGGTGTGGGTGGTGGAGGAGGTATGAGTAATTTCCAGTTTCCGCCTCCGAATCAAAAACCTAAAGCTACTCATACAATTCGGACTCCAGAGGAAGAGGAGGAGGAGAGGAGGAGTCAGACTCAGGAATCGCTTGTCAAGGCGCTCGAAGCAACACCACAGGTTCAACCCGTTCCCCTCCCCAACCCCTCTCCATCCACACAGCACAGTTCTTATCTCGATCCTCCCCTCACACCTAAAACGATCAAATCTTCTTCCTCTCAAAGCACCTTGGTTTCTGCCAACGCTGGGCATCCTCTTTTGAAGGAGAAGGAAGCGAAGGAAAACATCATCGCAATGGACATTCCATCTAGAGTTCCTCAGTATTATCCGGGAGTAGGGCATGGACCAACGGAAAGCTTGCAATCCCACGGGTATTCACATTCGAGGGAATACTCGGTGGAGTCGCTGAACTCCAGAACACATTTAAGGTTCAGAGGAGCGGGACTCGGAGATGGGGATCTGACGCCAGACGTGGGAAAGGAGTCTTTCCCGCCAAGCTCAAACCAGCAACCTCAAGGCATCCTTCAAAACGGGAACGCGAAGACTCATCAACCCTTCCCTCCTTCGAGCCAGAATACGAATCGGAGAAGCCTAGGTTTCAATCCGGGAACGCCGACTCCTTTCTTTTCGACAAGTCAGCAAGCGATGGGAAAGGGACTGGGAGGACACGGATACTCCCCTTCAACTCAAAGTGCACAACCTCATAATCCTAATCACTTTTTCACCCTCAGGAAAAAGGATGGAGGAAGGAGCTGGAAGCGTACCATCGCTTGTTTGGGAATCATCGTAATCTTTATCGTCGTTGGCGTCACCGTCGGGGTCGTCGTTGGCACGAGAGGCTCAGACAGCAAGAAAGATTTTGCGCTTGAAATGACGCCGCAGAAAGGGACGGGACTGAACGGATTAGTCAATAACCAGAATAAGAAGATTGACACGACTGGTGGTGGCAAGACGGGTTATGGCAGGGTCGTTGTTTTTGGCGCCAGTTGGTGCGGTGCGTCAGCCTTGTACCCTCCGTCCACTTCTTGAACTTTGCTGATAATGGTGTGCAACATGTCAGATAACGGACATGAACGTGATTCGCAATATTCTGGTTCTCTCGCTCCCTCTCCCCCGTACAATGAAGGTCGTTGGTCGAACGGGAAGACTTGGGCTGAGTATCTGGCAGCTATCGTCGGAACGACCGCGAAGCCTCAAGCGTCATACGAGAACTATGCATACGCTGGCGCAGTCGCGAACAACGTATGCGTCATTTCTCCTCCCTCTGTACCGAAACTGAATCATGCCAAAACAGTCCGACATCCAGGCAAACGTTCCTGATATCCCCTCACAAGCCAACGCATTCATAGACCGCGTAAAATCTTCACCGGCGGTGTTCAATGGAACAGATCGTGTTTTGCTCGCGGTTTGGGTTGGACTCAACTCTGTTGCCTCCGTATACTCTGAGGTCTTAGCTGGAGGTCGGGATGAAGTTGAGAAAAACCTTGCAGCGGGGAATGAAAAGCTCGTGCAAGAAGGCGTCACCGTGCTGAACGCGATGATGAGCATTCGAGACACCTCTCCCTTCTCCGATGCAGGACACCAACCAGTAGACCTTCTCCTCCTTCCCATCCAGCCAGGCGAGACAATGCTCCGACATAAACAGACGGCGAAGGATGCCGTGGATATGGGCTGGGAAGAGCAGGACGCTCTAGTGGTTGTCAAGAACCTAACAGATACGTATAACGACGTCCTGATGGGACAGCTACAGAGTTATAGCAATAGGAAAGAGACAAATGGGAGGTCCATTACGTGGGATGCGTCCGGGACGTGGTACGATATCATCGGCAATCCTGGTTCTGTGAGTTACATTTATTTTCGCCAGCTTTAAAACTGAAGGAAACCGGCGAACCCAGTTTGGAATCAACAACACAAACACAGCTTGTCTTGTGAACAATTGGGCATGTCAGGATCCTCAGGACTATCTTTTCTGGGATGATTTCCATAGCCCGACGACTATTCAGTAAACAAACACAGCTTGTCTTGTGAACAATTGGGCATGTCAGGATCCTCAGGACTATCTTTTCTGGGATGATTTCCATAGCCCGACGACTATTCAGTACGTTCCTTCCTTAAGCTATCTAAAGAATGTAGTCACTTATGCGTATGCGATGGCAGTGAGCGAATAGCACAATCGCTTCAAAGCCTCATCGCTGGCCTCTAAAATCACCCCTCTCTTGCAACTTCCACTCCACGCCTTTCAGCATAGCCTTTAGTAATGCAAGCATCTTCCGCTCATTCTCTTCTAGACGACAGCTTGCGGCAATGTGTACAATACCTTGAAAAGGAACAGCAGCTCTTTCTACCTCCTGACTGACCAACTTCGTATCATTCTTGATCAAACATTGTCTCACTTCAGGAATCCTTTAGATGGTTCGGCTCCGGTTCTTGCTTCTTCGTTCGTGCTGTGCATGGACGCGCTTCTCTTGCTTGCATATATTGGACCAGATCTATGGATATTTCAGCTTGTTCACTTTGATCAGAGGTGTTTTGGATGATTGGATGTAGCATGAGAATAATTTGTTTGTGCTCATTCCGTTTTTCTTATATATATTCCATAATTTAATGCTCAATGCAACCTAGTAGTCAAGTTCGTTCAATATTGAATTGAATGGTCACGCCCTAAAGCGAGTCCTCGATGCACAGCGAACTAAACCGGCCAAACATGAAGATCGGTGTTGTCCGACTTTCCTTCCAAGTCATTAATTCCATATTCCAGCAAGCGAGGCAGCAGTGTGAGTGTGAAAGAAGTAGACATCATCAGCAGGCAACTAGACGTTAACGTCGAAGAGAAGCATGACAGCGACAGGGATAGGCAAGCAGCCTCAACTTGATTCTGGGTATGGCTCCTAATATTCCTATGCAGCTTCTACGAACTCTGCAGTGATGCAGGATCCAGAATTGAAAATTTCAAGCTGCATGGCAGCCGCGAAGCGGATGCAAGTAGAACTAGAGCCAGTTATGAGCTGGCAGCACATTTATAAAACCATGCATGGTCAGTTACTCTTTGTCTTCATTCATGCATCAGTCGTTGACGTGTCGGCTCTGAAGACTGGTGAGACCTATCCAGTCTTCTAGAGTGCTCTTATTTGCAACTATATGTAGCACCTTAGAGAAACTAGACCGCCATCCTGCTGGTCTGTCCAGTCTGTTCAGCTGCTTTGTAGCTGACAAAGTTGGGAATTGCTACGTGACGATAGCTCAAACTATATATGAAACTGAGTTTCTCCCTCTTCTTCGACGCGAGTACGGATCGGTGGAGCAGTTTCTCAAGCGTTCGATAACATTCTCCCCGTCACCTACTACGATTCAATCTCAATTTCGAGCTGAAGGAGCAGTAGAAGGACGCGATTTTATTATCCGTCTTAACGACTGGCCTTATAGCATTCCACGGGACGCCTTGTTGGTGATTTTGCTACTTTACGCATTACCTCGCCTCATAGTGTGTCAAGGCACTATGTGATCTGGACTCCTCATCGCCTTGCTCCTTCCCCGGACGCTTGTTCTCCGACCATTGAACAGGTTCGTCGCGTCGGCATCGCAGGATTCTCTGGATTCACAGAGGCGAGTGGAAACGTCAAGAAAGTGCCAGAGGAAGGCAAGGAGATGGCCGCAATGATCAAACGACTGTTCCCTGAGGCGACCTGGGAAGTATGTTGGTGCGTTTCCTAGCTCTCTCTCTTGACCTGCAGTGACTAGAGCTCGGAAAAAGGTTCTGGAATCCACCCAGCTTGCAGTCTGTCCCCAACGCCGCCCATTTCCACGCTATCGTCAGACGCAAAACAGGCGATGCTGTTAATTGATTCGTGCGGTCAAGTAAGAAATATCATGCTCAACTGATACTGATGTAGACAAACTGCCGAGCAAGCGTACAAGTATTTTGAACGGACTAGAAAGCAAATATAGAATGGATGACGATACGCTCGCGCCGTCTGTGATTGCATAATTTGGAATGGCAACGTATTGGATTTGCGTCGCGCAAACTAGGAAATGTGTACTTTTGACCAAGTCGTTAGTGAGCGAAGCTCAGTGTTGAAAGCGAAGGTTCCCCGCTGGCTCTGCACGCACCATTGAAGCGGCATAAAATGTTCCTCGTTCTTCACCAAGCGGACCTTGTTCAGCCTGTTGCAACCCAACTTGTCCTTCCTCTCAGCATCAGCTCAGTTCTCAGGAACCAAGCGCGCATCATCAGGCCCCCGCTGCCTTGAAACAGCCTGATAGCGACACCAAATATCCCCAGTCGTGCCCTTCACGCTTCAGGTTGTTGGCTACTGTCTGATTAACTTTATCGTCACTCAAATGATAAGGCAAATTAAGGCAGTTTCCAGTCCAGCAAAAGGTAAATTATGTGGAAGCGTTTATTATTTATCCGCTGCTTGGTCGAATATTGTCACAGTCATGAGGCCGTCGTCGTGATGGGTCAAGGGTCAAACTCTTCGATGATGAGAAACAGCCGCCTGTTGATAGAAATTTGAGGAGGTTCACGTTGTCATTAGGCGGATCTAAGAAGCTGGAAGGGATTGGATCCCTTGCAACGCTGAGAAGAACGAAGAGACGAGTGAAAGAAATATATCCCCGTCAATCTGAACGCAGCAAGCAGTTCTGGTGTGTATGGCGTTATGATGATACATTGATGGGCGACCTCTGAGATAGGATAGATCATCGACAAAACGGCCGGAACACGGTTTTCGAGGCTAAAATTCGAATGATGTTAGAACAGTGTAAAGTGGAGGCGGGTAAGTTTGGCCGGTGTATAATTTCTTGTCTCCCGCTGAAGGCAGGTTTTGGATAAGTTGGATAGTTGAATAGTTGAATAGTTGTTGATCAACTCTAAAAGTATTTATCAACGCGCCGCGCCGTTGAGCTGAAATATTTGAGCTGTTCTCGATCGGTGGTGCTCAATGAGTATCCCCATCGGGTCGTGGAAAGCGTCGCCAAAAGCGTTTGTCCTTGTTCGTCGGCGAGCTGAATCGGGGTCGACCAAAATGGCGAAAGTAGCAGCAAGCACTTATCGACATCTCCGCCTGTCTCAAATAAGTTGGAACCAAACTCCCTACAACTTTCGAGGTCGAGCTGGAGAGACACCAGAATAGCGCTGTCTTCGCAAGTAAGAGGGAATAACCCGGACGAGTAGGCTAATTGGTAGTCAAAGCATGATAGAAGGATTGGATTGTTGGAGTTACGTCCAAGTCGCCGAGCACCAATATGGTCGTGACGACACCTACTTTCGCCTGGACTTGTATTTTGAGGGAATTTCTGGTCGGAAGAAGATCTGGATCATCAATCTGTACATCACAGCTGCACATCCAAGTGAACGGAGAGAGGGATGGGTATGTGCTCTTTGCTTTCATTCAGCTGCGATTCAGTGTTATACGAGGTCATCGAACAAAGGGAGGACTTTCCGAGTGTCAGCCCTATAGATGCCTCTCACTTTCGAAGGCCACCTCGAAGTCAAAACTCTTCTGATTTCTCAACACACTCGCTCTCGTTGTGCCTGAACCTCCTGGACGCCGCTGGCCTGTTCTGCGAAGGCGCATACAATTTGCAAATC
Organism: Atractiella rhizophila; assembly: GCA_021432655.1. NCBI lineage: Eukaryota > Fungi > Basidiomycota > Atractiellomycetes > Atractiellales > Hoehnelomycetaceae > Atractiella > Atractiella rhizophila. The sequence goes on from MU271305.1 coordinate 83,063, forward strand.
GCACAACCCAAATCCACCTCGAACATCCTTCTTCAAGCACAACATCGCGTCGTCACGCCGGAACCATTCGCAACTTTGGGAATCTTTAGAAGAAAGGGAGGCTTTGCAGCTTGTTCACATGGTAGATCTGTCATTGTTGGCCGAATATGGGAAGACAACGATCCTTCCAGGCGATTTTGTCCCTCGCTAGACTACGATTGTTTGACAAAAGTCTTTGACTACCTTTCGGGCAGTAATAAGAAAAAAGCGACGCTACGCAGTTGTTTGTTAGTATCGAAGGAGTGGATGTCGGCAGCTCTACATGCCCTTCAGCATAGTCGTTATCTGGACGAGCACAACTTCCAAACGGGCCGTGATCTGCACGCTTTCATTCTCGAAAAACGAACACTCAATCCTTCAGCATTGACGAACATCCGCACATTATCCACGGCGGGCATGGGTGACTTGAACACCCTATTCGAAACTGACCTCAAGCGATATTCCAAACTCATAATCGGAATCGTCAAAGTACTCGAAAATCTTGGGTCGCTTGGTCTTTGGAACGTTCACGAAAAGCTGTTCCCAGAACTCGCTGTAGCGTTGGCGCAACTACCACATTTAAAGTCGCTCAGCATATACGGACGTTCACAACACGACAAAGTCCCAAAACACATTTCTAGGTTCCCACTCACAATATACAGACTTCTTCTTCCGTGCTGGCCGCTCATTAAATCGACATATGTGAATAATCTGACGGATTCTGCTGACCAGGTTCCTAGCGACCTCGTCGCGAAGATCAAAGCATTACATCGCCAAAAGGCCCTACCAAAGTCACTTCTCGCATCAACCGTCGCCTATGGAAGCTTGACTACGCCATCGAAGATGCTTGATTTTCCTCTGGCATCGAATCTACAAGACTTGCGATTCCACAAACTGCCTGCGCTCGAATGGGACGACCTCGCTCAGTGCCTCTACGATGTAAGAGGTAGCTTGAGCTATCTCATCGTTTTTGACTGTCAAATCCAATTCTCCCAGCTTGAAAGTTACCATCCTGAACGGGACGACATCCTGTCACAGATTTATGGCTGCTTCCGACACCTGCGACGACTCCTAGTCCTGGGACTCGGCGGTTCTGCACTCGCCACGGATCACATTCTTCGGATCGATTTTCCACGCCTATCAGCTATTTGCCTGTCCTGGTCAGACTGCCTGACTCCAGAAGCTCTGCTTTTCTACGCTTCATCACGATCGCCTCGATCCACAGCAACGAAACTTATAGCTTCACAGGGTTTGTATGGGGACTGGAGTGAGCACAGTTTGATGGAGATGGATGATCTGTGTCGTGCTAACAAAATAGAGTGGTACTACAGCGAGGAGGAAGCAAGGCGATTGGATGGTGGAATGCTTCCTCTACCTGTTTATTGGAGTGATCGGGAGGGATAAACGAAGGGCAACGTGTGCAAAGTTTTGGGACCCTTAAAATCCTCTGCTACTCCAATGCAATCGTGTGCCGTTTCAAGAAGGTGACAAACGTATTAATGTCAAGATCAGCAGGAAAGGATGCTTGCAACAGAGCTCGCTATGATGTATGATGTAAATGTAAAGAGAGTGATAGCACAGTTCAGCTGCTGGACAACAGCTGATGATGTGTAACAAAGAAAGTGAATCTACAAGGAAGATCATGATCACGACTTAGAGAACAAATCGACCCATGAAGCGAAAGGGGGTTCAATACCATGTTCAAACAAAAGCTAACCCTCATTGCACCACCCACACGGGAAGCAACACGCACCTTCAAGCCATGAAGAGCATGCAGCACTATCCCAAGCTCCACTCACTGATCCTTACATTCAATCCAATATTTCTAAATTACTCGACTCCCACTCAGAACGCTCACTCCCTCCAATTCTTCACTCCACTTGCTTGATGGGCGACTCCGACCGCCTTTGTTTTGGTCACCTGACCATTTCATTTGACGCGCTTCAACCATCTTGCCAATCGCGAATAACGAAATATGGTCCTACGCTCTACTACCCCCAACCGAAAGACTCGCTCTTCCGTCCCCAAACCAGCTACACCCAACGATGTCACGAAGTCTTTTGACCTCACCATGGACTCCAGCATCAGAAAGATGAGCCTGCCACTCGGAGACACGTCGGGAAGATCTTCCTTCGGTGGGATGGGAGGAGGACGGCTTAGCAGTGCCGGTATTGGCTACGGTGGGGTTGGAGGGGAGGTGGAGGACACGGGCATGCCGTTGAGATCATATACGCTTCCAGAGAGGTTGAAAGGAGACCATGAAGATGAAGATGGCCTTTTGGCGCAAATGCACGAGGATTTGGATGTACGTCTCTGCTTTTTCTTTATTTGTGAGAGGATATTGGGTGATATTGGCGGGATGAAGGCGTTAGAGGCGCTGGAAGGTCAGATCTCCAAGACCGTCCTTGATAGAAGGAGAGAGCATGAAGCTGCCCTGGCCGAGCTTGAAGCTTTGAGGATCGACTTGGAAAGTGAGATGAAGGACTCCAAATTGAAGGGAGACGGGATGAAAGATGGTGAGTCTTCTTTGTTCATAAGACTCTAACTGACTCTCTCTTTTATGTGCAGTGTTCGCACAGGAAGCGAAGACCATTGCAACGGAGAAGGCGAAGCTTAAAGACCTCAAGTCATCGTACGACGCCAGTGTGGCACATAATGACACACTGCAGCGAGATCTGAAAGCGTGGACGGAGAAGAAAGAGAAACTTGTTCGAGGTGCGCAGTTCACCTCCTTTCTCACTGCTATCTCATCGCAACATGCAGCAAATCTCCAAAGAGACGATGAAATTTCCCGACACTCTATTCGCAATAAGAACGAGTTCGCCTTCCTTGAACAGTACGCAGGACTAGAGATCCGTACCATAGAGCGTACATTACAACCTTGTTTTATTGGAAGAAGCTGACATGCGAGGTATAGGCGATTGTATACGGTTTGAGTTCACCCAAATCGATCCTTCGAATCACGACCGCCGTTTCATCATCGAACTCGACTTGGGGAGCGAATATCAAAGTATATCACACACTTGTCCTCTTCAACGTGTTGCTGAGTACATATTTTAGTTCGCTCGCATTCACCAACCCTTGCAACGATGAAAGCGAATCTGGATCAGCTGAACGATGATCGCGACTTCTACGGCTTCCTCGTCAAGTGCCGAAAACAGTGGAAGGAGAGTGCTTCCCGCAAAGTCTGATGACTCTGATCGTGATTGGATCCATGTTCTGCTACTTTCTTGTTTCGTCACTTGTTGATATTTATCTGGTTGTTCACTTGCATCTTCTCACAATCAGTAATAAAACATGTTTGTAATTCATTGGTATGCCAACAACATTTAGGATGATTTAAGAGCACGTAAACTTCTCACATAGTCCAACAGGGCTTCATCAAAACCAATACAAACACAGACTGCATAACTCAACCTTTCCTCACAATACCGCGATTCTGTGACTTTTTTTCTTTGCCAGTCCTTTTGATGACCATCAAGAAGAACGTCTCCAAGTACATCTCTATCCCCCTCTCTGACATACCCGTGGTTGACTACCTGATATATTCCCACATATTCCCATTCTCCTGTACCCCTCCTTACGAAAACATTCCACTTCATTTGTTTATAATGCGTCTCAAGTTTGGATAGTAACCAATGAGAAAGCAAGACGAGATGGTCCCCAGGGCGGGAAGGAAGGATATTCATCTGCTCCGTCAAAGAGAGCATTTGTTCATTCCGGCCTCGAATCAACGCATCAGTTATAGGATCGCCTCGCACACGTCGTCGCAAAATCTCCATATTCAAAATCCCACCGACGCTTCCCCTGCAACCAGCAGGAAAGCCAAGGAGTCCTCGATTGAATATCAGACGTCCACTACGCATGAAATCTGGTAAATTTTCTCGTCGAATGGGAGGACGGAGACCTGGCCAGTCGGCAACCTGATTTAAAGTAAGATGTGTGGGTCGAGTGATGGATGGATGCGTTGACAGAACTCGGAGGATTTGTGTGGTTGGGACAGATGAGTATGGAGGGGATGGAGAAAGGGTGGTCCGTTGCCAGAGTCGGGGCTTCTTCTTCGGCGATACCGATGCATTTGCGACAAACAGCAAAGTAGGGGATCGCGCTCGGCGTTTTCCCTTGGTCGGTGAAGAATTCGAATCAACTGTGGAAGGTGTCTCATCCGAATCAGAGATACAGATACGTTCAACCCGCATTACTAACTCCTTCGTCTCCACCGGGCCATTATCCTCCTGATCAGAGTCAGGAATGACGATAACCTGAGTATTTTGAGGGCTATTGTGAGAATTAGGAACTAAATTCGATGACCCCGTTGGCGAAATGATAGGTTTCCGAGGTCTGGAAGCTGTGGACGGCGTGGTCAGGCGAATAGACGAAGGATTTGTGGCAGGGCTACTATGAGCATTAGGGACAAAATTGGCTGACTCTGTTGGTACAATGATGCGTTTTCGAGAGCTGGAAGAAACAGGAGACGGCGTGATTGGGTGGTCGAGCGAGTGTTTTCTTTTTCTGCGAGGGCTGGTAAGAGGAGTGGGAAACATAGCAGAATTCGTCGGGGGCTCTGGAGCGGTGGACGGGCCAGGAGACGGTGTGGTCTGGCCATAGGAAGAGGGGCTTGGTCGGGTAGCATCGATGGCTGCTAGCTCGGAAGTAGGAGTCGAGGTGGACTGGCCTGATGAAGCAGCGGATGGTTGTGACTTTGCCGAGGAAGGGGACGAATGAGAAAGCTTCGTGCTTCCATGCGACGTTGGTAATCTTACAGCTTGTGAGAGTGTGGGAGCTTCGGTTTCATCTTTGGAGATGAAATCTTGCCTAACCAGACGCACTCAGCACAATCGTTCCCTTGTCTAGGAAATCACCCACACTTTCTGCAAGGCATCGTGGATGCCCAGCAACCAGCCAGTCAGCTCCACCAAGTCTTCTTTGTCTTCTCTCTCCAAACAAGCTTCTATGCACTCTAATGCAACGCTACAAGGGGAGACTTCACGCTTGATCCCTGCCGTTGACCAGAGGCAACGACTCACCTGACTTCGATCCTCGTCCCAAAGCCTCCTCTAAAGTGGCCTCTGACAAGGTCCTGCCACATCGCACATCCAAAGTGTTCTCTCAACGCGAGTCTCAGTGCGAGTAGCGAATGATCCTGCTCTGAGAGGAAAGCGTTCAAAGCAGAGAGGTTGGACGGGCAGCATGGGAAGAGCAGACGGGGCAGCTTGGAGATGATGGAACGACATTCGTCTACCAAAGCTGAGCTGCTGGACCCTTTAGACAGCATTCTAATGTCTATCGAACTCAAGAGTCCAAAAGAGAGATCAGTGCGATCCCGATCTGAAACGCTGTGCATCACGTACTTCGCGTACTTCACACCAAAGATGGAACATGTAAACGAAAACCATTTCACATTTGATAAGCTGCACAACCAGGCAGCAAAACGGCAAGAAAAGCGAAACACTGTACAGCTGCTTATTTACAAACCCTCCGTGAAGGCCATCTACGCATTTAAATGTCCCGTTAATCCATTCGCCATCGCAGCTGAACTAACTTCCAATCCAGAGGCAAGCAATCATGCCCATCGCAACCGTTCCCAAACTGTCGGTATGCGTCCGCGTCGATCCCGATGTATCCCCATTCTGGCTACCATTCTCGCCCAACCCTCCCTGCTCGCCTGGAGAGCTATTCAAACCTCCATCCGCCGCATTGCTGGGCACGATAAACCCTTGTGAGTTAGTTTTCGTTGGCCCATCCCTCCGACTGCTAGCGGTCTCTCCTGCACCGTCTTCCGGCGTTGTCGAACTCGTGCTCGAAGGTGACGAAGTGGAGGAAGAATTGTCTGAGCTTTCTGAGGACGTAGGAACTTCATATGCAGACGGTGAGAGGAGGGAGAATCCGACTGATGGTGGGACGGCTCGAAAGATTGTGTATACGTTTTTAAGGAAGGCAGCACCTATGACCCAATCGGGAGAACTGGAAGAGTGTCCAGCTTCGAATATGGCTGTCATCCAGTCCCATCAACGTTATTTCTATGTATGAAGAGGATGACGAACCACCAACACAATATTGGAGCGAAGATGAGGGATTATTATGGTCGTAGAAAGTGAAATAGCAAAAGTCATCGGACGACATGCTCCATGTCTTATTTCCGCCAAAATTGAAGCCAACAGTCACGTTCGTCCCTGCTGGATAGGCGTGCAATCCTTCGTTCCCTGAAATCATGACGGAACCAGGGATGGCGGCATATAACGCGTCTGTAACCTAGATAATTTCATCAGTTGGCAATGCACGGCTTAGCAGATAGAAGAAAGACACACGGTCACAGGGGCCGCAATGAGCGTTGTCCCGCTGTCAATGGCTGCCGTTTGATCCCTGACACCTGCTGTGCTGCCTGCTACTAGCGGTATCGGTGTCCCATTGAGCGTCAAATTCTAGACGAAATTCCCGCCAATTATCAGCACAACTGTCTAAGTGGCCGCTAGAAGAAAGTAAGGGAGAAGACGAACAACCACCGGCAGCTCCCAATAACTCTCTTCCGTCAACCCCACAAACTCCACGCCCTCAAATCCATTAGCCAACAAGCTGTCGTCCCACCCTCCCAACACTAACGAACCACCATGGTCCGTCGTCCCTATTCCTGACGTCTCAGTCCTTTCTCCCGGTGCTCTCTGTTCCCATTATCTGTCAGATATGAAACAGCTGCGAGAGGGGGAAGGGGGACAAACGGTGATGTGCACCCGAAGGCGGGTTGGGAGAAGCCGTAGGAAGGATCAGTGAAGAGACGTTCCCAGTATGGCTTGTTGTTTTTGTCAGAAGAGACGAGTGCGGACCACCCGAATCCCTTCGGCACATGTCAATATCAACTTTTATGGAGGGTGAGGAGAAGCGCACCATCAATCCACTGACTGGCACTTCACTATACAACAGATCCTCAATTTGAGTCGCCATTACTTCAGCCTCAATCAGTCCTCTCGTCAAAGAACACCGTTTGAACAGTCTTACAAACAGCGCATCCCTCGACTTCCAGTCCTTCTCCAAGGCTACAGTGATCATATCCAATCGTCCCTTGCACACGTCCACTGGCGTACGTGACATTCACAGCTTCCCCGTCCTGCTCATAACTCGTGCTTATCGTCGGATCGTAATAAGTTAAGTTATCGTAACAACCTTCCGTGCACGGAGACACTGGAACCCAAAGATCGGAGGAGCCCGTGTCAATGCTCACATTGAGGCTTTGAGGTGGCGTGCCGAGGGACAGTGGGAGATAGTATTCGAGGCTGCGTGCAACGAAAAATGGTGTCAGTACGAGCCAATGTAAGAACTACTTTCAATCTCTATTGACACTGGTGTTGCAGGTTTGATCCAGCGCAAGAACTTCTGCCGCTCCCTCGTTACGTGCCATCTATGAACGAAGCAACTGCTTGCTATAGAACATAAGAGGATGAGATTTTGACGCAGGATGTGAGTATTGAGCCAATAGTAAATGTTTCTTGGTACGCTTGAAAAATCAAATTGTGCCCTTGCTCCTCTTTGACAAGGCACAAGCACCTGGTCCTCAAAGACAAAATGGCACGTACGGGGATGAGTTTGGAAAGGGAAGGCAGTATATGACTCTCCTTACGTCAACACGCGGTGAACAAAGGATGGGAGCATCATCAGGATCAAGAAGCATTTCTTTGACGAGAGAGAGTCTTGACGCGTTGCTCGGCCCTCGTTCCAATGTGCTATATTATCTCAGCCCGAGACATTCAGCAGCCATTGACCTAAGTAGCAGAGTAACAGCAAAAATTGTACCCAGGCTGGTGGTTGAAGGAGAGGAGAAAAGAACAGTCAACGTCTGTCATTTACACAGAGCCGCAGAGCACGACTTTGAATAGGTGAATGAACCTCTCCTCCTTTCCTTTGTTTCCTCTTAGCAGCCAGCATGTTTTCGCACATCCCAAGAAGTAAACTCAAGTCGAACAATCACTCACTCCTGATTCGCATTCCAGATCCCCAACTCACTCGCCGCCCTCCTCCTCCTCCTACTACCCGATCCAACATCCACCGTCCTCCTCGTCCTCACCTTCTCCGCTCCACTTCCAGTAATCCCGCCCCCATCGACATCCCGCACGAGTCCATACTTGTCCCGGACCCACCTTGCCCTCCCCTCCACCCGTTCGAACAGCGCGTCAATCTGACCGACGTCAATGTGTGGCTCTGAGACCTGCCGCCTGTGGATGAGTTGGGAGGAGAGTTGGAAGAGCGAGGGTGAACGGTGGATGGGGATTGCACGTGATTGTTGGGATGGAAAGGGAGCGAAGGAGGGAGTGGGAGAGGCGGAGGAGATAGAAAGGACGAAGGAGAGGGCGAGGAGGTGCGCCATGGGAATAGCGTTGGAATAGTTGCAGTGATGGCTGGCGCACCCGTGTTGAGTAAGGGTACGAAGAGAAGTCCTCCCCTTTGCCAGTCGAGGGAAGGAGAAGAAACAGAAGAGAATGGAGATGGAGGGACAAAGGCTTGGCCGAAATTGAAAGTGACGTCGTCCTTCCGCCCGCAATCCCAAAATTGGGGAGCAGGTGCAGCATCAGTGCATACCAGATGACCATAAAATCAGTCCTTCTTATTGTCTCTTACTTCTGTATCGTCTACGGTGCTCTCATAGTTCGCTTCAGCAACTCAACCCGCTTTCCATATCGCTGCTTTCCAACATCACGATATGCTGCATCTCCATCTATTCATCTCATCCACAAGGTAAAGATAAGTTCCTCGTCTCCTACAGCTGCAGTAACGTCTACATATCCATTCCATTCACACGAATTAAGCAGCAGCAGGTGAAACAGTCAACATCACGTTCCCCCCACCCGTCGCTCCTCCCTGAATGAGTACGCTCCCAGGAGTGGCCCCACAGTCGGCGATCAGGTTATCAAAGCCTTTAATTCCTCCATGCTCGAGTCTTCCCTTCGAGATGGAGATGTTCGAGCCGTCGGTGGTGGATACGGACACGGTGCAGGAACCGGAGGTCGCGGTCGCGAAATCTGTTGGAAGGAATGGTGGCTAAGTTTAAGAAGAGCATAAGAAGGAGGGAGGGTGCGACGTACTGCTGTTCACGCGCAGAAATTCGATCGCGCCGGCAATTCCTCCTGGTCCAAGTGACAGAAGTGCACTATTTATTCACAAACAGAATATGTTTCCATGAATTCCTCGACCGTGATTTGAAGGCGACTTACACATTACAATCGTGGCTACTCAACTGTGCTCTACCAGCCGCACTGCAGACTGTCTCCCCGACAGCTTGGACTCCTCCTTGACGTTTTCTAAAGGAGGACCGCTTGATCTTCCGCTGCATTCGGCCAGCATCGGAGAGGGAGAACAGGGAGAGGAGGAGGAGGGCGAAGAAGAGGGATTGTTTGATCATCTTCACTGTGAACTGAGTACTGAGTTCGCTTGCTTGTAATCGCTTTCAGAATTGAATTGAAAGAGGGTGTTCGAACGAAAGGAAGGTGCAGGCTCTGCCTGTGGATTGAGAAGAATAGGAGATGGAGATGGGGAAGGACAATATGATCACTCGGATGAGGAGACCATACTTTCTGTCTCCTTCCGTTTTATGGAGCTCTAAATTCCAAAACAGGACTGTTGCGTTGGTCAGATCATGATGAAGAGGCGTGTTGAGCTGCACGCCTGCCGAAGAACGGTTGCTAAGGGAGCAAGCACGTCTGAAACGCTTTCGCCGTATTCGATTTATCTCTGATTTATCAATTCCATGCCCATTTCCAGCCACTTCCCGTCTTCCGCCTTTGTTTGGGACTGGTTACAGCTTACTGTCAATTCCTCCTCTTCCCATTTTCAATGGTCATTGGTACAAGGACTCCACGAAAGAATTTTATCGATTGACGCCTCAGTGAAGGATCTGGTAGACTACATTCTCTCTGTTCACATTACATCCACCTTCCGAACGACCTCCTCCTCAGTCTCTTCGCGGAGATGGCTGCACGGCATTGGTTGTTCTGGGTATCACAATCTCCCACCTATTTACGTCATGTCAGAAGCACTCTTTTGACCGTCAAACTCAGGAGCATGGAAAGAACTTACATTGAAGCTTTGTCCTCCAGAGTTGGCGAGGTTGGCGCATTGGTTATGTCTACAAACGACGGTTGGTTTTGATGTAGGGACTATCAAGGCATGCTTACTGCACGTCGCACGACCTTCCCAATGCAGCACCGATGTTCAAGAACTCATCGTTGTTCTCGACTATGAATCCTTTCCCTCCAGCGGTGACCGGAGGGGCCTTCAATCCACCAAGATTGCCAGTGAAAGTTTGAAGGTTTCCAGCCGTGGCACCAGTTCCGCTCGAGGCCGTCTGGGTGGCAGCAGCCGCGGCTGAGGTCTTGGAAGCGACAGCTGCAGCGGAGGTGGTGGCGACCGCTCCTGAGCCTGTGTTAGAAGTGTTGATTGCGGCGTGACATTCGTTGTTCTGTTGATCGCAATCTCCAACCTATCTCACAGTTAAGCCATTCTGTCGATCAGAGGAAGAGTGGAGAAAGTACGTTGAAGCTTTGTCCACCAGAGTTGGCTACGTTGGCGCATTGGTTATGCCTAAACTCAGGCAGTCAGACGCCATCACACTGTCGAAACAGATGTGAGGAACACGCACTGGACATCGCACGAGCGTCCAAGAGCAGCGCCAATGTTCAAGAAATCGTCGTTGCCCTCAACCTGAAATCCTCTTCCTCCAACAATCACGGCGGGAGCTGTTTTACCTCCTAAGGCGCCAGTAAACGTCTGGAGGTTCCCACTTGTGCTCGCTGCAGTTGAAGTTTCAGCAGCTGGCGAAGCGCTGGTGGAAGTCGCCCACGGCGGCAACAGAGGTGCTGGCTGTGTCGTCAGTTTCATCATCGACGCCTAGATTTCGGATTATCAGCCCTTTACCACACAGAAACACGGGAGACGTACAATCACCCTCTTCATCATCAGTGTCATCCGCAGCATCATCACCGGTATCAACGGCAGTATTATCACCAGTGTCAACAGTGGTATCATTGCCAGTTGTTGTATTCTCTCCAGCACCGGAACCATTAACCAGTCCTCCATTGACGGGAATGACAGTGTCGATTGTGCAGACGTTGGAAGTGAAGGGGCAAGTATTCCTCGCCGTTCCCTTTAAGACTGTCGTGCCATTTGTAGTGCTCTTGGGATCTGCGAAGAGGAGAGGATTGGCATTTGAATCTTGAGCCTGGACGAGACCATTGAGCTGCTCGTGTTTGGGAGCTTTGAGGCAGAAAATGGAGAAACGGTCCCACTGGTGGTTGGACACGGAAGTCTATGGTCCAATGTTGAATTTGCGAGGTGGACATCCAAAAGAAATAGAACTAACCAGGCTGCGTGTTCTTTTCCGCTTGCCTGAATTCGATGGCGATGTTAATGATGTTTTGCTGAACTGCAGAATCTGTTTGTGCCAGGGCGACATCGATCATCTCATCCGCGCAGTCCTGAAGGTCTTATCAGTTGACCAGCTCATTCATGGGGAAATAGAAATGACATACCTGTTGAGCGCATGGATCGGCTGCGGCGAGAAGGGAGGAGACGCACTTTCCTGCGAGGGTACCACAGGTTCCTCCGTCACAAGCGCTGGCCAGCTTGGTGAGAGATTCGGGGTGCTCGTTACCAACTTTTCTTGACATAATGCGTGAGACGATTGGCCTTCCATCCCTCTCCGGCCACCGCATGCGTGCTGGTACAGGAACTCAGATCTATTTGGGAAGCTGAATGGATGGGGGCGCACCTTCCACGCCCATAAGAGAAGTGAGAGCGAGAACGAAAACAGCAGCTGACTTCATGTTGAGACTTGCTCGTGAATAATACGAAGTAGAGGTGGATTTGTTATGAAGAAAGGACGGCTGAAGGGAATGTAATCGGATCTTGCCGAGTTCAAAGAAAGTGGATCTTCAACCAAGTGAAGGAAAGATAAGAAAAGAGCGCGGCTCGAAAGCGTCAAAAGAGAATGAACGATCCTTTGCGTGGAGAGATCTTGAACTGCAGACTGAGCTGACTTCGCAATGGGGACTCCAAAAAAGACAAGTCCCTTTTTATCCTCCCTTGTCGACAAACTCGGCAGCTGCCATGAAACAAATCCCAAGAAACTTTCCGGCAAAATCGTGACAGAGATGGAACCACATGGAACATGGCCGACGTTTCATGCCCTGGATGTCGCCCGGCCCGACAAAGGATGTCCTTCGCCACTCCAGCGGAAGACTCCAGCTGTCTTCAGCTATTTTGAGGACTGGCCATCCCCTCATTCTCAGCCGAATCTCACTTTTCATAGTGGATACTAGGAGAAGGTAGTTCCAAAGCAGTCCCAAAGCATGCAATGGAGTATCCAACGATTCGTTCAGCCTAAATTCAAGTGCTAACATCTATGAAGCAAGTTTATCATTCTTTGCGTTTGCTATCACCATGGTCAGTCTCCCTTGTTGCATTCGGAATAAGACGGGTTTGCTTACTTTCGGGTTCGACATCGAACTCCGCTTCTATTTCACAGTCTTTCAATGTTGCTTTGTCTCCAATCCTGGCTCCTGGACAAACGATACAATTTTCCAGTTTGACACTGTGTCCCCGAAACCATCAGCTCAGTCTTCTTGGCAAGAATGATGGAGGTGTGCGCACTTTTCGCCAATCGATACATTTTCCATAATGACGCATCCAGTAATTTTTGCTCCTCTGCTGATATTACAGTTCTTACCGACCGTAGACCTCTTGATCGTCACCCGCTCCCCGATCACGACGTTGTTCCCTACGATGGAGTCTGGTGAGACGACTCCGGCAGGGTATTGCATGTCGCGTATCGGTAATCTCGCAGCTAAAGCCTATACCAGACCAGTATTCAATAAGTGGTCCGCGTTGGAAACTCTTAAGAGATGGCAACGAACCATCCTATTGATCTCCATGTATCCTCCCACCTCATTTCCTCTCCGGCAAAATCCATGATTTTTTCCCCAAACAAGAACCATGACCTTCTGCGCAACGCTAGGTGGCTGGTATCTGCTAACATCAGATCCTTCCTTCCGTTGACCTCCTCCCAAAGGACGAATAGCTAAGTGGTACTCTGGAGTCCGCATTTTCCATGGGCACTGCTCTTGGAGTCTCAGGGACATTGTGATTCCCGTGCGATGGCTCTTCAATCCAAGTTGACGATCGCTCCCATGCCTTCTTCCATCCGTCGCTCGTCTTTGTTGCAAGCGACATTGCAAAATTCGAGGATGGTTCCCCTTTGAACAGGAGGGAAGGCTGCCATTGCATCTTGCAGACGAGTGGTAGAACTTGATCCCGAAAGGAAGAGAGGAAGGGGAAGGCGTGCAGGATCGTGAGAACGCGAGGGGAGCAGAGGAAGATATGTGTGGGGAGAAGTGAGGTGGAGATGATCAATGGAGAAAATCTGTAAATGAATGAGCAATGTTCCATTGATGGGATAATTTCAGTATTGGCGCACCGCTTCACCATCCCTTGTCGGAATGCCCACTCTTCCTCGTCTCCGGTCTCCCACCTCTCCTCGTCTTCCTCTTCGTCCTCCTCATCTTCATCTGCATCTTCCGCCTGGTTTGTCGCCTTCTTTCTTTTCCTTCGCTTATTCGAGTCACCAACAACGATGAGTCTCCTCTCCTCCAAGTCGTCATCTTGAACGAACGAATTTGCGAGGTTTGATTTGCGCTCCGGAGAGGCTTTCATCCCCGTGAGGATCTCTTGTACTCCTCCCTTCCGTTCCGGCAGAATAGAACCAGACTCGCGTGTTTGGTAGAGAGTGGTAAGAAGGGAGTGATGAGAGGTGTGGGTCGCCATCAACTGGGAGATTACTGAGAGTGTCGGGCGTTGAGGAGCGGTTGGTGCACCAGGTGTAAAGAAAATGTCACATGGAAGCAAGAGAAATTGGTGGCACTTTATCAATCAAATCAGAACGTAAATAAAAGAAATAAAAAGGCATACTTTCAGTAAACCTTTCCTATCCGCCCATCTCAAAACACCAGCAGTTCCCTCCTCATCTTCCTTTGCCGCATTTTCATCGAGACACTGCAGTTCGATCTTTGGGCTACTACTCTTCTGATTTTTCCATCCCCTAACAAACGAATTCAATGCCTGTTGTTGGTAGCTCGCTGCAAGTACCAAGAAATCTTCTACTCCTTGAGCGAGCAACCAATCGAGCACCCATTCGAGAATTGGACGGCCGCCAACTGGGAGGAAAGGCTTGATCGGAGACTGCGAGGAGGATGAGGAAGAGATGCCTGTATTTGTGAGAGGATAAAGTTCTTCGCCTGGCCCGCAAAGCACAACCGCTAGAAGAGCTGGCTTTGACATTATTTCCTTCTTCAGCAGAAGTTCGTTCAAGATTATTGCAGAGATTGTAGACGGTCGGAAAACTGGTTGACTTAGCGCATTTCGTTTCGTTTTTGTTCGCCACGCACTCCGCCGGCTCGAAAAACGACGAAATCCAGAAAAGACGAGATGTCACTATTCGTAGGAGCAGCAGCAGCATTGGGCCTTGGTGTAGCAGCTCGCTATGGAATACGGGCAGCAGCAAGGAATGGGTCTCAGTTTGGTCCCACTTTGACTGCATTTGCTGGATTGCACAAGAAGCAGTTAGGACGGGGGAACGAAGCTTGGATTAAGGGTGGTTTCCTCCCGAAAATGGATAGGAAGGAGGCGAGCCAGATCCTCGGCTTGAAGTGTGTATTCTTCTCCTTTGTGATTTGGATACGTTGGTGATGACAGAATTGTAGGGATTCCCAAATTACCAAGCTGAGGCTGAAGGATGCACATCGACGTATCATGCTTGCGAATCACCCGGATAGGGGAGGGAGCCCATATCTTGCTTCGAAGATCAATGAGGCGAAGGATCTTCTGGAGAAAGAAGTTTCTCGATGACAGCACCATTCTGTCGACGTTCCCTGTCAGTGCTTTCTGTTGACTGCCAGTAGTTTATATATACTGATAGATAGGGATAGGTAGCATTAGCAACCCTGATAGTATATATCCGCCGTACTTAACACTTCACAAGCCGCATAATCCACTCTATTTCGTTCAGTCTTTACTGTAACTGATTCTATACTTGAACTTGCATCAACTTCAGTGCACGGAGAGACATCCTTGTTTAAGAGCTGAAAATCTTAGTCGTATCACAACTTCGACGGTCAGGCTGCGAAAAGTAGCATCAAGCAGAGAATTATTTTGGATTGAGCGGAGTTCATGGACTCTCACTCCAACTCTCAATGCACAATTGATTCTAAAGTATCAATCACATCAAATCACGGGTGCTTGCCCTCAAGGATACCCTGCTTCGAATTGCGGATATGGTTGTCATGGTCGGCCCACTGGATGATGGCATAAGCTACCCAATCAATCATTTGTCAATATACTTCGCTCCACCACCTCATCCACACAAGAGACTTACCAGCAGCGAAAGGAACGACAAAGTATGGTGCCTGAAGGGCGGTACGCTTGAATCCATTCGTAGCCCAATGCTTGAAGGCACCTTTCATAGGCTTCACTCGGTAGGGGGAGATACCTTCACGTCACAAACAAACCACATGCCATCAACTTTTGCCCGGTTTGTCTGGGAAAGCGACTGGGAACGTACCGTATTGGATCACCCATCGCTGTTTAGGTCCACCAAAGTTTCCCCACCATCCCATCTACCTCCCTCACTCTCGTCAGTTCCATTCTCTGCTCCCCGAATGAAGCCGTGACGACTCACATAGCCATGCCCTGTCGGCGACATTGAGCTCAGAAAAGTCGAGAACAAAGGCACGACTTACCTCCAGGTTGAGCGCTGTGTACCGCTTGTGTAGCTCTCATTTTATTGATAGAAGTGAGAAGAAAATGTTGATTTTGCAGGGGAGTTGAATTGAGCACGACTCTTCGGCAATTGCTTTTTTCGGAGGTTTGTGAGGTGATTCAAAATCGCAGCTCACCACCACTCAATTTTGAAGTTGAATTTGGTATGTCAATACATCTACTTATTCGATACTGATTATTGAAGAAAAAAAGTTGCAGTTCTTTAAGATGCCTCTCGAACACCGCATTCAAAATTTTCGAGCTTTCTTTCGCAACTTGAGCACTAAGCAGTTTCATGTTCGACAGTCGACGTATAACTTCAGCAGCCCTCTGACCTGCAGAAGGTTTCATGCTGAAACTTCTCCGCCACTGCTTCCCAACACACATCTTCACTTCAAAAGCACTGAGAAGATGGTGGATTGCTTGTCCAAATTTACGTCTGACCAAATTCGAGCAATCCGATCCTTGCGAGTCAAGGCCTTCCCGTTTCCCCTTTATGCCAGTCCTGATGCATTTGGGTACAAAACTAACGACCTTTCTGATGTCTTGAGTTTCTTTCCTGGTCTCCAACTCAATCAACTCATCGTCGAGGATTGCTTCCACGATCCTGACGTAAATGACGGATGGGGAGACGGTGGGACCTTCATGGAGCTCAGGTCGTTGCTACGTTTGGATGGTTGGAGAGAACTTCAGTTTCTTTCCCCAACTTCCGAATTCATCATCAACAGTATCGAATCTCGTCGTCATACTAATGCTGCGAATGTAGAGGAGCTTTTAGGTGAATGGAAGAGAGAGATGAAGAACAGAGATGGGGAAGAGAGCGGTGCAGACGTCAGGCTGTTTGTTGCAAATGA
>MU271306.1:0-81489 GCA_021432655.1 Atractiella rhizophila
CGAGTTTGGGAAGGAGCGGGAGCATTACGAGTGTGGGAAGGTCGGGGATGGATGGAGTGAGAGAGGAGGGAGGGGTTGGGGAGGAGGAGAGGGGGAGAAAGTGATTCACGTTCCTCATTTTTAACGTCAAAAGAGCATCAGAGCTCCTGGATCCACAGGGCTCGTTATTGGGTTTCGATTTGATTGCCTATTGATCGTTGTGCAGTACCCGCTTTGTCACATTCAGAGCTGTGTTGTTTGTTATTCTCATTTTATACACGTCGCTCTGTGCTTGTTTGGCTTCAAGATAAGCATTGTATGTCACGTGTAATGGATATGGGCGGTGCAGCAACGCTCACAAATTTATTCATAACCTGGTGCTAGCTTGCTAACATCATGATTCCAGCGCAACATTCCAGCAGACAGTTCTCTCCTGGCGAGGTCTGGAGCTTAGAATGCGTGCTTTAACGTCTCAGGTTTCCATCAGCTTGTGAGCCACCATCCAATATACCAATATACATGATATCCAAAGATTGCCCGCCTGCTGTGACCGATGTCCACCATGGATGGACTCCATTGTTTATCGTTCTCTCACGAAATGATTAAGCCACCAATCTTTTTCTCCATCCTCAGTTTTGATTCTGTTCACCATCCTGAGAAAGAGTCAAACTTCGTCCTCCGAGTGTGACAATGTCTAGGCTGACAAATGTATGAGCGCTGCGAAGTGCGAGAATACAATGAGTATATTCTCTGCTGATGGCAATGTATCCATCCTACCAGTTCCGCTCAATTTGTCACACCTCACTGCGTGGTGGAGGGATGAAGATGAAGATGGATTTAGACCAGCGAAAGAACGGGATTTAATTGTCCTTCTATTCTTTGGCGAGTGGCGCGAGGACTGCCAGGACAACGATGCGAGACTGTTCAGCATCAGTGGGCCAGTGGAACGTGACTGATATACTTACTTTCACCCAAAGAAGACGCACGAAAGTCGCTGGCGCAACCCGCAAAGGGGATTACTATCAATGTCGTAATGTACATGTCCAAGACGACAACTATGGCCTGTGAGCTGTTCATTTCTCAATTCTTGGTAATATCAGGTCCTGCTTCCGTCTTGTGATGTTGCCACTGGGTCGTGTAAATAGAGCGCGTCTACAGATTCGTACGGAAGGGGCGAACTGCTCACATGAAAGCAGCCGTTGACATCGTGCGTTCTGCCCTAGGACCCCTTACGCCTTCATGCATCATCATTTGCATGATCCCATTAATATCATACAACCTTTCACTCAACACTGCCCGGTAATCATCCTGCCAGTAATCCTGTCCACAAGAACAGGGTCAACATCCTTGGTTGCCTCTCGGCTCCTCGATCTGTTGTGTCGAAATAGAGAAGAGGGACCTTCAGATAAGCTTCGGATAACGATCAAAGCCCTACGTCCGGACGATGTTGCCTTTCTGGACGTTCACTTGTCTCCTGACGGTTGAACTTGTTAAGTATCAAAAATGCCATAGCGTTCCACTCCATCGCCCACAAACAGCTGCCTCCAACATAGATCTCACACGACCACGAGCGATGGCAAGCGGAGCCATCATATGCGAGTTGGTGGAAGCGACTAAGAGGGTAAGTCTTTATGACTATTGTGCCAGGTCCAACTGAGATTGCCTACCTTAGGCAGAGGGCGAGATGATAGATATTCTTTCAGACCTACGTTCTCGGCAGCCTTCAATGATCTTCGGACTGAATGGGGAAGAAGCAGATAATGCTGATAGCCTGCTGGGTGGTGAGCATGAGCTGGCTACGCATCCACGAGTCATCTTCGATAAGGAGTATCTCACATCAAGACTCTCGCTACTCGTTGAGAACGTTCATATGTGTGTCCCCTTCTCATCCTAACCACAACGTATTCAAATCTCTCCAGTGCAGCGGGTGGACCAACGTTAGTCCCTATCAACTGCGTTCCGAGAATACCGACTAAAGGGGACTGACTTTCTTACATCACTTAGAGACCTGATATTCCGGTGAGGAGAATTCTCTTCCTCAGGACTCGGTTCACTGCATCATCTAGGCTTCTCGTCCAAAATGGCTTCGATATCATGATCACAAGCGTTCAGCTTTCCTACTTCCTTCAGCCAATTTCCGCTCCGCGGCATTCAGGTATTACGTGTGTCCTCCTCCTCCCCTCTACTATCATTTCTTTTGGTAACGAGTCCAGTAAATGTCTTATTTAGCGTAAGAGAATCTGCTCCACGCATTCACACAGGAGAAGATGTGGGTGCGGGTGGTATTCAGATAAAATGCAATCGCGGCCCCTCAGGCGTTAATGGATCTTTCAAAATTGGCCTCGCAGGGGATGGTAGTGATGTGCCTTTTACTGTCCCCTTTGCTTTAAGTTTGTGAGTTTCTGTCATCGCGATTTCTTCTTCAACTTGATCAAGAAACGAGAGTCCAGGAACCACACGTCTGATGTCGCCGTCTCGTTTCAGCTTCAAGTCACGGTAGCATCGTCAATGCAGCGTGCAGAGAGGATGGTGGCAGAAGATCTGTTGGTTCGTACCATCAAAATCGAAGCCGGAAAGGATGAGGCGTATATCAATAAGAGCCTGATGAACAAGAACTGGAACACTATTCTGGACGACGTCAACGTGGAGTGGAAGGAAGCTGGCTTTACGCTTGGTCAAGATATTGACATCCCTTTGCTCCAGGCGCAGCACCTTCAGAAATACTCGATGCCAAGATGGAGCACTTTGATACAGGCGCGAGATCCTCAGGAATCATCAGTACTGGTCAACCTCATCACCACAGCAAGACACAGCAGTTCGCTCCATATCTCCATCCTTCCCTCGTTCTTATCCCGACTACCTCCATCAATTCACACAATCCAGCTCTCTTTGATGTTACCTGTCGGATTCACGGCTTCTGATCTGACTTTGGTGTCATCGAAATTGTCCTACTCTTCCCTCCAAACTGTCGAACATGCTCTCGATAACTCTGGTGTAGCAAATCTTTTGGTCACCTTCACCAAGCAACGTGTCATCGTAAACTTTGAGGCTGGGGACCAGCGTCTGGCTCTGACTCGTGACACAAAGTATTTCAGTGATGTATTTCCTCTCTTTCGTCACTCTGGGGCAGTCTTGGCTCCAGTCGCTCGGTACCATTGGGGCGAACATCGCTTCGTCCCAATCAGTGATGAATCACCGCTCTCAACCTTCTCCCAGAGTGCTGCAAACATTATTCAGCTGTCATTCCCTCCTGTGCCTGGGGCTTGCACCATCTCGTTCCTACCTACTGAGATCCTCTCTTTAATCTTTGATTTCTTCTTGGCAAACAGCGAAGTCGAAGACTATCCTATCCTATCTAGTGTTTGCCAGCTATGGAGAGTCGTTTCGACTCCATATTGGAACGTGCCTTATACTCGCTTGCAATGGTATTCTAATGCTGGGAGTTGGTGGACCGGACTGCACATCGAAGAAGGCATCAGCATCAGGATGGTGAAAGACCTCATGGCGGGTTCCCCAAATTTGACGTCTTTGCAATTGCAAGCATTCTGGAATGAGGAAGAGGCGCAAATTGTGTTGAATGGAATTCAGCGCCTGACAAAGGTATCCACTGTAATGTTTGGAGACCAGGGTTCGAGGAAGTGGAGGAAGGGGGAGGTCGAGATATTTACGCGGAGGATGGGTGGGAGAATCAGAGAACTTGTCTCTTACGGCGGGAAGAAATTTTCTTCGTTCTCCGCTCCTTTGGTGTCGGCAGGGCTTCAATCAGCTCCAGGACTGACACAGCTAACACTTCGTCTTTCTAATCTGTATCCCCTTCCACCATCTGCCTCGAGCTCCTCATTGCCACCTCTTCTGGAACATCTCGAGGTCCACATCTCCCCGTTGCAGCACGATGTAAAGATCTCCATCTTACCCAGTCCCCTGGACTTATCACATCTCTTGTACCTCACATCCCTCTACCTCGATGGTGGCGAGGAACCTTTCAACCTGGTCACCCTCCAGTTCTTCCCCACTCTCAAAATTGCCGGAGCTATTAGACACCTGGATATTGCGTATTGTGTGCTGGACTCGTTCGATTTACCAGATTTCGTCCGCTGGTTCTTTGGGAATCGGCGAATGAAGGCAGCCAACAAGGGGGACGTGGCTGAGGAGGATGGATCAGAAGAGGAATGGACGAGAGGACGCAGTTTAAGTATCATCTTGTTCTTCGGAGATTGGGGTGAGGAGGACATTACCATTGCGAGATTGTGGTGTGAGCGAGACGGACAGGTTTCATCAGTTAGTGAGTGAGGGGAGCTTGTGGAGGAGTGTGAAGTGGTGGTGAGTCTGAGGAGATCGGAGGGGAACCTGAGGTGATAGCAGATGTCGGCATGAAAACGCGATATCATTTCAACAGATCCTGAGGGCATGTGTCTCAGGGGGTCGTCAGATCACAGTTGGCACTTGGCAGGGATGAATGGGACCGTCTGAGGACAAAATAGAAGTCAACAGTTCGAATTGGTGTCCACTTTCCTTCAAATTGACATCAACATTAAACTCTTCGCGTCCTTTCTGCTGGTATGCGTAATCTATTTTAGTAGATTCCTTTAACTCTATCGGCTCGCGAAACGGTGTGATTGTCTACTCAAGGCGAATTTTCCCAGGTATCCAGACAGTCCTCGATAGTTCCATACTTCGTTCTCTCGCCTTGAACCGCATGCTGTCCAGGACCTAGCCTGGGATGGGAGGAAAGCGCAAGGGTAGGCGAGGACGCTTAAGCACGGGCCCTGCAGACTCTTTACCTCCCCAAACTCCTTCGCAACCCACTCGATGCCAGAGCGATCGTAACCTCCTTAAGCAGAGTGGTCTCGCAGTTTGGTGGATCTTTTTTGACGCCTAAGCGGTGCGAGCCTTGGACGTGGGAAGACCAAGGACGACAGGGTGAGAGGATATCTTCTTCGGTATCCCTACCATAAAGCCAAACAGAGTCAACAGAGCTTTTATGAGGAGAGGTATTAGGACCAGGATAGAGATTGGGTGAAATGAAAGTGCGCTTTGGATTCGTCGGTGACTCACTCTGCTGGGAGGGTGTTGCTTACATGAGAACAGCATCACCTGTGGCTCGGAGTATGTCTAGCTGGTCTAGGATGCTGAATTGAAGCTCTTGCATCTTGTCCAATGTAGACACCAAATGTCTACCTCATATAATTAGGCGATGGCGAGTAAACTTCAAGCCAAGGTAACACTGCGGTCGGGCGGTCGGCAATGCTATTGATGCATGCAGAATGGAATATGACTAACCTGACACTACCCCGGTAGTCTCCAGCCTACAAGAACGCGACTGATGCTATGTCCCCTCCAACAGCAATCCAAGCGCGCCGTCTGATCCATCGGCACCACCACTCCCTCACGAACGGCACCTTCTGGGCCGTCTTCTTCTTCTCCATCCTCACCGTTTCCATTTCCGTCCATCGCGCAGAAAACGGTAAACGGCCACTGGGTAAGTCTCTGTCCATTCCCTGAGTGGTGTTTATGTACCTGTGCACCGCGAAATATACGGTATGATGGTTAACTTTGGGTATGATGTGTAGGATGTCCGGCGCCGGCCTCGCTCATGTTGGGATGGGGAGGAGGGAGAGGTGGATAGGAGGGTGGAGGAGAGGAAGGAGGAGAGGAGGAGGAAGTGGTTGAGGGAGGAATGGGATGATAGTGATTGGAGGTCGGGGTGGTGGAAGAGAATGAGCGGGAGACGGAAAGAGGAGTGAATATTCGAATTCCGTTCGTTCATTATTACCTTACTACTTTTGGGGATGACATTGCTTCTTCAAGGTTCTGGTCGACTTCTCGAGAAGGGTGTAAAAGCACATTGTGTGCACCTATGTGTACAAATACTTGCTAATCCTAATCTAAACACCTCCTCAATCACGCAGTAAAAATCGCAACCAAAGCACAACTCCTCCTACCTCTTCCTCGCACCTCTTTAGTCCTCCTTTAAACCACTCCGCCACCTCTTTATTCGTCGCCTTCCCCTCCCACGTTCCATTCCTCTCCTTCCATCCTCTCCTCCTCCTTCTCCTTCTCCCCAACAACCTCCCCTCACCTCTTATCACTCTACCCTCTTCCTCCCCTCCTCAACCACTCCCTCTCAAACTCGACCGGAAACAATCCAGACCCAAATCGTATCTCTCATCCTCTGGAATCACGTAGAAAATCCGCGTAGGCGAGCTGGATGATTGTTCTTCTGAGTTTCTGGTTGAAGCGGGAGGGAAGAGTGTGAGGTCGAAGAGGGATGGAGGTGCCCAGGCCTTCGACGTTGGTGGAGTTAACGAGAGCCGCTTTGATGTGGATGTGGAGGTAGATTTGGACGCTTCAAATTGGGAAAGAACAGTCGAAGAGCGTACCGGAAGTTTTCCTCACCTCTCAACCTTCCGTCGACGACCTCAACGCTTCTTCTCATCCTTCTCCTCCTCCTCTTCAAACTGGGGTCGCCTTCCAAACCGCACACCGGGAAAGGATATTGGAATACGATCTTCCGTGAAGAGTAACGCGAGCACTGATTTTTTGGTTCCGTCCCTGGGAGCGCGTCTCTGCCATTTCAAGCAAAAAATTCATTTGTACGATGGTAAATATTTATGGCGGCGCTTCTATCCTTTTACTCCGGCCAGCGCTTTCTTTAATCATCATGGTGGATCATGTCCTGATACAGCCCGCCCAGTTAAGACACAAAAAATGCTAGCGTTGGGCTTTTACAATTCAAGGTCGACTTCCCCTCGTAACTGTGTGTAAAGCTGGTATACGTCCTTCTAGTTCAGTCTGCTTCTAATGATTGGCGTGTTCTAATCAAGCGATAGACAGTCGGATTCCATGAGAGAAGTTCTTTCATGTCATCCGCCTTGGTTGATTGGTGCCCTGGTGCTCTGTTTGCTTCCTGATGACTATTGGGTTCCCTGAAGGTGATGCTGTACTATTGAGCAAACCATTGCTATGAGTGAGCTATTTATCGTTAAGCATTGCGTTGATACAATAGTGCACAAATAACTCGTGGTATAATATACAAATATCAAGTGGAAGATAGCGAAGATACAACAATCAATTCATTCCGGAATACCAATCCATGTTGTACAAACGGGAATATCGTGTCTGGGGTGAACAACGGAAACTTAGTCAGGCACAAGAATATGTTCAGATACATAAACAATTGGCGACCTGTGTCGCCTTTTTGGCATTTTTGGTGTAACTGCAGATAACTTTTAGGTTATGTACCGAGTGTTGAAGTGATATGAGAGACTCACCTTCATGTGAAATCTCTTCTAGAGTGTCTATCAACAATCGCATCACGGTATTCCTCCCCACTCTCCCAAACTTTGTAAAATTTGTCCCCATCTCGCACGCCACATTCTCTCATCGTCCTCCTGGCAGCTTCAATCTCCTTCACGGACCACTGTGCAAAGAATAAGCAAACACGTAAAAGGGATCCTCTCATTGTTCTCTCGACTTCAGATCCAGCATCATCCTCTGTTTCATCCCGCTGCTCGATTCTCGTTGTTGGGCGATGCGCAAAAAACCAGTAGATAAAGTCCGGGAAACCCAAGAATTCTACCTCACAGTACGCGATGTCTATTTCTTTTATCGCTTTTGCATTTTGAAGAGTGCGGAAAAGCTGGCGTGGAACAAGATTTGAGGTCTCTCCACCACCATCGATGAGGAGGGAGGTGAGGTGCGTGAGGCGGGATAAGTCGACAGGATTGGGTAGAACGACAGCAGACTTGTCAGGAGAGCAGGATGCGATCCCTAGCGCGAGATGTTCCAGAAGAGGAGGGAGATACGAACCCGAGATAGTCCAAGGGAGTTGAGGCAGATTGCAGAGAGTCAGTCGTTTGAGGCTATGTGGTAGGTAGAGGCATTCAAGAGTTGGGTACGTTTGAAGTGCTAGGGATACCAAGCCAGGATATAATTGAAAGCCTGTACGAACGCGCCGAGGGCGAGGAAGCAGAGTCCTCCACTTTGTATGCGGTGAGGTGTCTGAGGGTCCCACGCATCCGATGTATAAAGTTCTCGACTTCGTCCTTCTTCCACTTCCTCCGACCTTCAGATCCAAAGGTTACCTCCACCAACCCTCTCAAACCTGAAATCGCATGCAGCACAGTCTTCGCCTCCTCACTATCCCAACACGCGTCCAGGTACACTCGCGTCACATGCGGAGATGCGTCAATGACCGTTTTGACCATTTCGACTTTGACGATTTCGACTTTGACCATTTCGACATTACTACGCCCTTGAAGCCACAGTGTGTTCCATAGACGTCCAGCACCAGGGTTTAATTGGACGCGATCATATTTCTCCTTGACAGATCCAGGTTCGTTCCCATAAGGGGCTGCAGCTTCTCTCCAGAGCTTGCACACGTCAGACAGAGTGGAACCTGTGTAGTGTCCGAGGAGAGAATCTCCGACTTCGAGGAAAGCGAAGATGATAGACAAGAGCTCGATGGGTATGTGAGAGAAAGGGCTTCGAATAACCCCCCGAACGGGAGAGGCCGAGAGTTGTATGATGGCCGCTGCGTTTGAACGAGGGGACGGAAGTGATGATGATTCGTCATCCCTGAAAGGGACGAAACGTTGTTCAGTATCAGAGTACAGAGCAATGGGGACGAAGATGGCTTCAGAGCGATATTCTGGCAGGAGACGAAATGTCCAAGTGGTGAGGTGTTCCACTTCCCTGGGCAGATCAGCTGAGTTGGCGGATGAACCGACAGATAGATTGATAGATGAATCAGTACGTGAATTGATAGTTGGGTATGGGTTGAAAGGAGAGTCGAAAATTGAACCAAGCGACGAGTCGGAAAATGAATGGGCAGTTGAATCAACAACTGGAGGAGGGCTAGCCGCCCCCCCTAAGCTGATGACAAGACTCGCTACACATACACGGTCCCCGTCGACTGTTTCTTCGAGATGCTGATGCTCAAGTGAGACGTGGGATAATTTCGAGGAGATCCAAGCGGGATCCTCATCCGTGAACCGAGATGGGACATCAAATTTGATCCAGAGCTCCCAAGTTGACGAAGGCAGGCCAGAGAGGAAAGAGCGAAGAATGGATAGGTAGAACAAACGGGTACGTTTCGCTGGCGTGATGAAATGGACAAGTGCCGTCGACTCTGATTGAGAATCATGGCGCGCGCCAGGTGCTTGTGGCCCAATTTCTTCACGAGAATCATGGTTTGAGATTTTTATTGGCTGCTCGATGTCTTCCCGAGAATGCTGGCTTGTGCAACGTGCTTGCTGCCCAAATTCTTCTCGAGAATGGGAATCATGGTGTAAGGAAACTGTTGACGGTTGGATGTCTTCCCGAGAATTCTGGTACGGGGTCTTCGTTTGCCGCTCGATCATTTCCTGAGAAGAGACGTCAAAGTATAGTCCATAATTTAGGTCAGATGAGAGGGGGAAATACCTGCGCTGTCGGGAAATCGTCAGATGATGAAGCTTGAACCATCTCAACCATTTTAAGGGCGAACAACATAATCAAAACTATGAAAACAGACAAGAAAATAGACAAGAAAATGATGAACATTGTGACAGAACTACGCTTTGGAAAAGGTTAGCTTTTGGTGCTGTTGGATGGTGTTAGGTGATGGAAGTTGAAGCAGCACTTCCAAACATCACCATTGGAAGGCGGTGCAATGTTGGGCATGGGCAAGAAAGTTGAGGACCTCACCAAACCCAGCCAAATCTTCTCATGTTTAAGGATAGTTGTTAGTTATTCGCTTTCGGTTCTCTTTCGCATCGGAGGTTCGCTTACGCGCGGTGGCTCTCCTAACTATTTGTGTGTTCTCCTCCATTGTAAAAAATGCTGTTGCTTGTTGATGCGATGAATGACTATGCTTACACTACCCGGTAGTTCCTGTGCCTCTATTTCCGTTCGCCGAATCAGAATAATGGACAGGCAAACCCTTGGCATGTTTATGCACTGATGTCCCTGCGGATGATCTGATGGGTTGACGTATGTAGGAGAGTCGGATAGGAAGGTAGACGAGATTACATGGGCATCTTCAGGGTACTGCTTGACTTCTGTAGGAGGCTGTAAAAGCACAATCTATGTACAAAGAATTTGCTCATCCAACGCTGTCATCAGGAAAAAAAGGGACCAAAAAGGACTACAACTACCTCTTCCTCGCTCCCTCCCTCATCCTTCTCCTAAACCTCTCCGCCACCTCCTTATCCGTCGCCTTCCCTTCCCACGCCTTCCCCCCCTCCTTCCTCTCTCTCCTCTCCTCCGCATTCTTCTCTTTCTCACCCAACAGCCTCCCTCAACTTCCTCTCCCTCTCCATTCTCCTCCTCCCCTCCTCAACCACCCTCTCCCTCTCAAACTCCACCGGATCAAAATCCAAGTCCAAATCGTGTCGCTCATCCTCCGGAGGGACGTAGAACCGCTGTGCGCGCCAGGTGGACGAGTCTTCTTCTTGCCCTGTGGTTGGGAGAGGGGTGAGGGCAGGAAAGCGGTGGGAGGAGGAGGAGGGGACGGATGCGCTGAGGATCTCGAGGTCGGTGGACGTCAAAGAGAGACCTTTGGATGTGGATGCGGAGGTGGATTTGGATTGGGAACGAGAGTCGAAGAGGGCACGTTTGGCGATTTCGGTTTCGGAAATGGTCTTTAGGCGGTTGCTGTACACCCATTTCATGAATAGAGTACTTTGGGTAAAAGATAAGGGAGACACGCACTCGATTCCTAAGTCTACTTCTGGGATGTTGGTCA
Source organism: Atractiella rhizophila (assembly GCA_021432655.1). Lineage (NCBI taxonomy): Eukaryota > Fungi > Basidiomycota > Atractiellomycetes > Atractiellales > Hoehnelomycetaceae > Atractiella > Atractiella rhizophila. The sequence goes on from MU271306.1 coordinate 10,706, forward strand.
ACATTCCCAGGCTCCCGCTGACCGTTCCTTCTTGAGCCTTAAACTATACCCATCCACATAACTCATCAACATGCCAACTATTCAGAAAGGGGAAAGGGAGCGCACCTTCTCCACCTTCCACGACTCCTGAATCTCATACAACTCATCCTTCTTCCCATTCTTCCCTCCCGAGCCTTGCTCCTCTTTTCCGCTAACGCATCCCCAGCTGCACCCATGAGGAGCGCTTTCCGTTTGGGCAGCTCCGCTTCGATGTATGCCATCCTATCCTTCCTAGTTGAGCGTATGGGACAAAGACAAAGGGAGTAGAGCGTACAGGTGTTTGTCTACGTCTAAGGCGTTCGTTTGTTGTGTGAAATTGTTGCTCTTCACACTTCTTCGCACCTTAGCTGCAGCTTCGTCCAGGTCCCTAGGCACAACAGAAACAGAAACAGAACAGAGTTACTACCTCCAAGAGAAAGATAGAGAAAGGAAAGAAATACGAACATCCCCTCCCAATCTTTAACCCTATCCTTATCCCTCCTCATCCTCGTCAACCCACCCTTCACATCCTCCATCCCTTCCTCCTTCTCATCCGCCTTCTCCTCACCCGCATTCAACACCTCCACATCGATGCCCCTCTTCGCACCTCCCACCAACTTCGCTAGCTTCCTGCGCAGGAGTATCTCCTCCACTCCTCCTCCTCCATTGCTCGCGCCTGGCCCGGAATCTTCAGCCGCTGAGGACGCACCGCCGGATGCGGCACCAGAGGCGGGAGAGGGAGAGCGCGGACGTGGGCGCTTGAGCGAGCGAGTGGGGGCAGACTTGCGTTTGAAGAGAGGAGCGGCGGTGGCGTCTGAGGACATTCTTTTCGCTGGTTTGTTAATGATTTGGGAGGATTAAACAATAATTATCGGCTAGTGTAATTCCGACCGGGCTGTTTAGTGGAGACACAATTAGTAGGTTGTGGTATTTTGATGCGCGTTATGATTTGCTTTCGAAATTATTCCAAAGATCATTACCAGGTATCAAGAAGGTATCAATTTCTTTAAGTTTCTCTATGTAGCCTTCTCTGATCCAAACTCGTGGAATTCGAAGTGACAACCGGGCTGATTTGAAGCTGTCATCTAAGTTACAACCTTCATCCGACGTCGCCATTCACAAGGGAGCAGATAAGGGAAACGGAAACGAGGTAGTTAAGTCCCTCCCTCTTCTTTCTGAAACTCAGTATCCAACTCTGCCTTCCGTTTCACCACATCTTCCTTCAAATCCTTGCTCTTCGCAAGGTCCAAGAAAGTCTTCTTATACACATCTCGATCCACATACTCCTGACTTGTAGATGTGATTCTGTCGAACTCTTCCGAAATGAGTTTCGCCAGGAGTAGGTCGTGAGTTGTTAGTGAACTTGTAGCATGAGTTGTTAGCGTGATTTTGACGCTGTTGTATGGAATCAGGAAGTTTCAGATATCTGAGACTAGATGCGTACCCAAGGTAGGTGTTTTCTATTGTCGGATGGTGCTACACCAATTTGTCAATTATACGCAATTGCGGAGTCAGAAAGAGAAACAGAACGAACCGCAACAGAATGCGACAGGATACCGACTCGATAAATAAAGAACATGGCTTCAGAAAATCTAGTGAATTTGAACTCCCTCCCCATAGTCTGCGGTTCCGTCCCTGAAAACGAAAAGCCTGAACCATTCGAGTCTATTTGCCCCGCCGGTGGATGTACGACTTTGTAATCTGGCCGTTGAGATTTTCGTTTTGATTGAGGTTGAGAAGGAGAGGGCTCGGGATGCACGCAGTCGCATGATGTGGACATTTTCAGGGTTTGTGAGAGTCGTGGAATTTGGCGAGAGCTTGGGAATAGCTGACGAGGTGATGAAGGATGGATGCGACGAAGAATGTCGGTAGATCTCATGGCAGCTTTTAAAATCAAAGGGCTAATCTTGAAATTACTGCACCCGTGAAAGTGTTCGGTTCCGGCCAAACAAGGATAATACCTGTTGACGTTTAACCTTATTCCCGTCAGAGAATCAGAAACATTGTCAACATCGACAGATCAGCGACTGCAGCGGAGTCGCGTCGTGAGAATATTGCGCGGACCCAATTACGTTTCTTCTTTGCCTTCACGCTCTTCTCATCCGCGCATTCGACTTTGCCTTGTTACCACCCAAATCGATGCCCCCTAAGTATCGGGGAGAAGGGAATAGAGGCGGAACACGGAGAGGTAGAGGGAGAGGAAGGGATCAAAGAGAGAGACAAGAAAGTTTTGGGGAAGGTGGATCGAGGAGGTACGAGCAGGTATACCGACAGGAAAGACGGAGAGATTTTGGTTCAGGTGAGCCCTTTTCGTCCTGATTTGGTAGAGGGATTGCGTCTTATGTCTTGATACCTTTTGGCTGTATTTCCTGATCTGTCGATATTGTTTTTGTGTGATCCAATGTTTCAAAGTGTTTACTCCGCCTATTTAACATTAAATTGCGCCGATGTGGAAGGTTAAGCGAGCAAAAGCTGTCGCACTGACCGTTATCTGCTACATTTATCACTTGTGTGCAGCGAGAATGGCAGCAGGAATTATGATTATGTTGTTAACCTAAAAAGGCTAGGTTATCTCCCCGTTTCATTCTTGTGCCGGAGCAAAGTCTTGTTAGGCTAACTCCATGACGAGTAGGTTAGCAACATTAGCAACATTATTAAAAGACTTTTGCTTGACATACCTCCTGTCAGATGTCGACTTCACCCCTTTCAAAGCATTGTGAAAATTGAATTTGGACCACAGCTAACCGTTTATTCAATTCTGAATTTGGCCACAGTTAAGAGTTTATTCAATTCTGAATTTCAGAGGCAGAAATTTTGCTTTTCCTACGGAAGTGCTGTTTTTGTGCACCTTTGCACATTGCATGGGATAACCGCCGTAACTGAATGTCCATTTGTTCTCACCGCTTCCCTGTGTCAATAATTTGTGGATAAACTGATTCATGAAAATAGCTACTCAGAGTCGTTCAGCATCATTGCCTACAGGCGTCAGTCACCCTCATAGAGAATCAGTGCTTAATCAGCGTCATGCGGCCTCATTTTCCCATGCCACTACTTTTGGGCAATCGCCTTATGATCAGTCACATGACCTGTCGGGAGAGCAATTTCCAAACCAAGTCCCACAGCCATTCGGATTGACACCGCTTTGGGATTATCCACCACATCCACTTGGACATCCTGCTTCTATCCTTCAACCCAATTATTGGACTACAATACCTCTCCCGCCTTCTCTCCCACCACCCGCTTGGACCCATCCTTTTACGCCAATATCATTCCAGTATACGGAGCCTCAGCAAATTCAGGACGCCGAGTACACGCCATTTGAACCCTTGGCATTTCCACAACACCGATCTGTTGGCATGCACGGAGAACCTCATCTTCAAAAAGAGCCTCGGGCACCAGTGTCTCCAGTAGGCCCCAGAGTCACTCGCGAGCATCAGGCGACCGGGAAACCATCAATGTCATCGCTCCCGTCCGCAGCTTCGACATCCAAAACATCTATGCCAGTAGTTTTCAAAAGAGCTAGATCACCCAGCCCCGTTATCAAAGGACGCAGACTGAGCACCTTGACTGCCTCGCCCCGTGGGCGGGATGAGAAAGCCAACAATCTACGGTCGAAAGCTGCAGAGCTCAATGCTTCTGCACCACAACCTCAAAGGGCAAAAGATTCATTGAATGCAACTATTTCTCCATTCGGTGAAGACTCCCCATCCACAATTCCCGTAGCTACCCCTTTGACGAGCGAGAAACCTCACTCTCCCAGCGTTCCGATCTTCTCTCGGAATACGGTGGCTTCTCTTGGATCTGATTATGGCGTCGTATACTCTGGGAGTAGGAAGCGCAGTTATGAAGAGATTGAGGATGAAGAGGGAGAAGACCTGAAGATCACAGCTGTTTTAGAGGTAGAAGGACTTGATAGCCCTTCTTCATCAGAACAGGAAAGCGAACATTTGAATTCAGACAAAGGTAATGGTGTTGCATTAGGTGCTGGAGAAGAAAACAGTCTTTGGAAGCACATCATCGACCATTCCGGGAGATCAATACTTGTGGGAACGGATAACTCAAATCATTTGATAAAGAATCAACAACCAGGTGCGAGCATGTATGCCCGTTGGAATTTCACGTTGTTGAAACTGAGTTGGTAGGAGAAGTCGATTATTCGCCTATCAAGGCGCCGCCAGATGGAGCAAATCCTGGAAGAAACCCCTTTGCTCGAGTTACGGATTCTTCAAATAGTGCTACCAAAAGTAAAAGAGGTCCTGTTACTCTGAATGTCGAAGAACTACTCGAGTCTGCTTTGGATCGAAAACGAGGCGAAGGCATCCCAACTCCTTATGCAGCCAGGTTGAGGCACTCGAAAAATCCCGATGAAGCCTCAAAACCAGCCAATGTGGAGCAGACCGTTTCTCCCGCGCCAGGAAGACAGACCGAGTCCAGCGAGCAACAAAAACCATTGGCACCGTTCAGCATTGAAGCGCAACAGTCAGTAGATGATAGAGACAAGGAAACGGAATTGGGTGTCCCGACTAGCGTAGATGAGGTTAATACAGAACGCTTGACCGAGAAGAGTTTTGATATGGATCTTGGAGGAGATTTCGAAGATGCTACCTCAACAGGTGGACCACCCGAAATCCCAACTGCACAACCGGCTGATACCCATCTGTCCAATGCCGTGACAGCATCACAGTTTCCTGATGTACCTGTTGCAACTGTTCGACTGCTACCACGAGACTCTTTGTCATCCCAACAATCAAAGTCAGAGTCAGAGCTATCACCCTCCTCGTTAGCTGAGATCGTTGTCGACAATACCGCCCCTCCAGACTCCCAACCACAAGCTCCTTCAACACGAGCTGCATCACCTCTTTCTCCCCCAATTAGCGAAACTTCAACCTCTCCACCAGAGTCTCCAGTACATATGCCTGCTGTGGGTCAAAATGTCGGCAAAATTGACGCTCCCAGGGAAGCTGATAGTGATTCGAGCGACGGCGACAGAAGCTTAACTCAGCCTCTACAGGATGCGGCGCAGAACACTCAGGATGGTTTTGCGACGAAACGTGGTCGGGGTCGTGGCAGAGGTCGAGGTCGTGTGGGTAGACCTAGGGGTTCACGAGGTGGGCGAACTATTACGCCAGATCCAGTAGAGATCAGCGATCAATCGTCTACTGGACCGAAGACCAGGAGGCTGGGAAAGACAGCTGCAGAATCTCGTAAGTATCATTAACATTGTCTCTAGGAAAACTAACTCGGTGAGAAAGGGCGTTTTTTCGCAAATACTGGAGCATTGAACCATACTCCGAGGCACCCGCCTGTGACGACTCCATTAGCTCAACGCATATATCGCTCATTCCCAGACATCAAGGAAGTCACTCCATTGAGAACTAGTATAACCCTCCAGGAAGAAGAGCAACCTCCGGTTCCACCTCCTGATAACGACGCTGCCCGAAATCCAGAGGCAGTCCACAGCCCTACCAGACGCACAATCACCTTCAAGGTTCCTTCGAAGTCAACGGACGAGATGAAGCGGGCGGTAACTTTCAACAGGGTAACCGATCCTGACTGGTCCCCGCGCGCGTTGCGAAAGTCCCAAACACCACCTCCAGCAATTAGTAAGCTGAAAGTTCAAAATGAACCTTGTAGTAGATTCTCAGACGCTGCCCCTTGTGTCAATTGCTACGAACTCCTTGGACCGCCTTGCAGATTTCACGGTATGCGGTGGTTTTCTTACGATCTCAGTGGCCGTGTGAAGGATGGACCGTTTTTTATGGGGACCACGGTACCTGATCTCAACGTATCTTTTCTATTCGACTTTTTAGGGGATCCGACCCGTCAACAAGTAATGGAGGTATTCCTCGCAACCAGCGACAGCATTATGCTCAACCTCGACTCCGAAAAGGCAGCGATTTTTGACCCAGGCGCTGTTCGATGTCAAAAAGACAGCAGTGTTGTTACTACATGCGACGCTTGTCTATCTGGTACTTTTGCCTCATTCTGGCTCTGTCGACGATGCGGAAGGCGGCTTTGCTCAGCGTGTCTCAACGATTTGGATCACCGCGACTCTGCTGTTGTGCCACATCCTCAGATCTGCATTCGGAGTTCTCATCACCAGCGCGAACATTTCGTACCATGTGTTTTTTTTGACATATGCGAAATTGATAACATGCGAGCCGCGATCCAGTCAATTAGATTACAGGTCGCAAGTCATCCTTCTGCAACAACGTCAGCCGACACCGCTACTTTCGTCAATCAACTAGTTCCAAGAACATTTCCTGTTGAGAGGCTCTCGGATGAAACGTTTCGACAGTTTTGGGTAAAAAGGTGCCCCTTTGTAGTGGCCAACTTACCAATTACATCCAACCTATGGACGCCTGCCACTCTCCGCACAAGCTTCGCCGCTTGGGCTGTGGCTAATGAACAGCTACTGGATGCGAATCGTCGTGACGCTGTTGCAGCTGTGCTGGAGTTGCTTCAAAAGGGTATTAAGCTTTACAAGAAACCGTTGGTCCGTTCTGCTCGTTTTCATGGTGCTCAACTAACCCACAGGTAGGTTCGCTCCGCCAGTTTGCCGCTCGAATTGTTTGCGGACCAACTCAAGGACTACAACACTTTCCTTCCTCTGCCGGCTATAACGCATTCGAAAGGACCCTCAAATGTCGCTGCATACCTCCCTAGCGACAATCTTCCCCCTGACAAGTCAGTTGTTCTTGATGTCCACATAGCAGAAACATCTCATCAATGCTTTCTGATAGTGGTCCTAAGCTGGACATTGCCTTTGAATCCCAGCCTGAACGGATTGCTGGGGTAATCGGACTGCACACAGTATGTTTTGTTTCTTTTTGATCTGAGTTCTCACTTTCGGAGCAGAATTTTGTGGACTGTCTGAGTATCATGGCATGGACTAGTGATGGTGGGAAAGCGGTGTGGGACGTGTTTCCAGTAGAGACTGCCTCTCGCGTTCGTTTCTTACCTTTGGATATCGTAACACTATTGACAATCCCTTTAGCTTCGTAGGTACATTCTTAGTGACCTCGCTAGCAAATTTGGTTGCTCCTATGAAGAAGCACAGAGGAGGTTTGGAGACCCGATTCACAGCTCTGAAGTCTACCTTAACGATGAGATGTTATCAAAGCTAAAGGAGGAAGGCATCGTCGCCTGGCGAATAGAACAAGCGCTGGGAGAAGGTGTCTTTCTCCCCGCTTCATCTATATACCAGGTACGGTCCTCGTCATTTAGCCTTGAATTTAGCTTAAGTTTTTCCATAGGTCTGCCCGCTAGCTAATTGCGTCCTCATTCGGACGCCATTCCTGAGTCCTCAGAGTATTACCACTTCGCTCCGCACGTTAGATAGCCTAAGGGAACTCAATCACAAGAAGAAATGGTGGCACAGAGACGCTGTTCGCTTTCGATGGATGGTAGGTTTTTCTGACATTGGTTCTATCTTGACACCAAGGCAATAATAGCTTTACTTCGCGTGGGCTTGCGCACGGTATATCCTCGACCACTGGCGACCACCTAATGAGGAGAGCATAGTCTTGCGTGAAGGCAATCAATTGATCAGTGACAGTTACTTGTCAGCTGTCTTACTTCCATCCTGAACGTCCTGGAGTATGTTGGTGTGCTTGCATTGCATTTTGTTGCACATTTTGTTTTCCATCGTTTCGATTTGTTGCATATATAGCCTCAGCTGCCGAGGTGTCATCTGTATCAACCTGCATTTTCGCTCTGTAGAAGGACAAACATATTTGCATAACCTAACAACTTCTTGAAAACCCGAACACCAAAGAACTAAATGAAACGTAAAGAATCTATGCCCAAACTTTTCCGTACTTGAATGATGGCGACCAGTTCTTTGATAGCTTCTTCTAACACTACAACGTTATCGAGGATGGTGGAGAGGGTGACATTGGGGCTTGAAGAAGACACAGATGCGTGTCCCACACTAGAATCATAAGGCGTTGATCGCCCACCAGAGGATAAGGCAGACATATCCTTGATTGGAGCACCTTTTCGTTTAGTTGGAGTGTCCAGGCCACGTCCATCTTCCGAAGGATCTGGAGAGTTTGACGAGATAGGCGAAAGTCTGCCACTGCTTCCGCCGAATGTGCGTTTCTTACTTGATTTCGGTGTTGCCACCACTGGTGGCTTGATAGAAACAGACCCAGTTTCACGGTAGTGTACTACGAATGGACTCGCTGGTCCGGCTGATGCCTGGGTTGATGACTGATGGGTCGAAGGGAGGAGAGACGAAATCGATGGTCTCCGAGCAAGAGGCTCAGGTGTCAGAAAACTGAGGACACTTGACGCTTTCACAGGAGTGGTTGAGACCGACAATTTCTGTTGAGGTTGGGTAGGCAGAACTAAGTGGTCACTTGGATCAAGAGCGTCTGCTAAATTTTCCGCAAACATGAGCCCTTGTCGTCGTTCGTTAAGGTATCGATCGAACATGGGAATTGTCTGCCGAAAATGTTCGACTTGACGTGTTAAATCTCGGAGCATGGAGAAGATGGCCCCTTTGCGTGTCCAACTGTCTGTCCCATCATGATTGTCCGCAAACAGCAGCCTGGAACGAATTTTCTCATTGTCTTGATGACTACCAGCACCGACAGTGGCGATAAGAGAGTCTTGTCTGGACAAATCTGCAATTTCAAAATCAACAGATCTGTCATCGCCGTCGTCTGATGCTCGGACGATTGGTTTGCCTGGCGACTCAGCCAGTAGTTGTGCGAGTGAAGTCTTCTCCTTTTCGACGATTTCGGGCAGCAACCAGCCAGACAGTGACCGATATGGGCACAGTGCTAGGCTCGCAATGACTTTGGTAAGAGCAAGATTGAGTTCGGGAGAATGTGCAAAGAATTGCGCAAGACTTTCGAGGATTCGTTCTACGATGGGCGAGTAAATGTCGAGCTTGTGCCGAACCATGATTTCGTCGTCACCCTCTTCTGGTACAGAAAATCTGGGGAAAAGCGGTGTTGACCCTTTTCTCATAAGTAACAAACTTCTACGCTTCTGCATCCCCGGTCGCATGGTAGGGAGGGGTGATTTCACTTTAAGCTTTGTGCTTGACGAACTGATACCTCGTCTGAAACTTGGCTCGCTTGCAATCGCTCGCTCTGCGTCCTTGATATAGTTATCAAAACCGGTACTGGAAATTTGGCTTTCGTTAGAATCAAGAGAAGATACAAAAGAGAGCAGCTCGGTTAGCTCTGACACATGACGCGTGATAGTTGGAATTGGCGTCAGGGCCGATGTAGACGGTGCAGGCGGAGCAGCAAACGGATCCGTTCTAGAAGGAGTCTGTAACGGGAAAGAATGTCGGGAAGGCATCGGGGTATGTTGAAGTTCATCCTCATCATCAGTAGGATAACGAAACTCTTCCTCCTCGCTCTCATCATCAGCTGCAGGATAAACAAAGACTTCCGACCCCGAATCGGACGCCTGGTCTTCCTCTTCTTCAATGCCTTTCCGAAACGGAAATGCTGTGGCGTTGGGATCAGGAATGATATCGAGTAAATCCAGACTCTCGCGATCATGGAGTGTAAGCAGTGTGCAGAGAAGCCTAAGGGCAGAAACCGCGGTCGGTTGGTTTTTGCAGTAGATGTTGGCCATCAGGAGATCGCGAAGAGAAAATCGCCCAATAGATGTGAAGTAGCCGCCGTCTAGTCCGGGACTCATCATAGGGGCAGGGGCAGCGGCCTCAACAAGGATCAACGCGGAGCTTTTCCGTCGATTCTTTTTGACTTCCTCGGGAGTCTTGCCTTCGTCCCTAAGAATTTTTGGTGGCGACATCCCAGCGAGAAGCAGCGTTTCCGTTCGCTTTCGTTCGGACCTTTGAGGTGAAGGAGTGAGATCCTGTGGCTTTCTCTTCTCCTCCTCTTCCCCCATCAAGAAGTTTAAAACAGTTTCTGTCAACTTGCCCCCATCCTCGAGCACCGCTAGCATTGCATCGAGATAGCTGAGAACTGCAACAGCTGAGCCATCGCTTTCAGAACATTCGAGGATGGCGGTATACAGGACGCTTTCAAGAAAGATAGATCGGATGGCATCTAATATGCTAGTTGCGATCGCATTGCTGAGGAGGTGTGATTCGGTGAAGGGTTCCTCGTCAAATGGATCGACGTCTTTGGCGGCTGTCGATGGACTCTTCCTCAAGATGTCTTGAGAGAATTCGATAAGTTTCAACCAGAGGTCCACCGCCTTTTTGACTTCAGGCCGAGACGATATTTCCACTCCAAGGCTCCTCATCTTGTCCTCTTCCTCCTCAGCCTTCAATCGAGCGTCTTCCCCTTCCTCTCCTCCCAAGCCACCAAGAACCATTGAAGCCCCGAAATCTACATTCCCAGACTCGTCTTCCACCTCACCCCCAACAGTTGCACTATCGTGAGCCCTGACAACTAACTTCTGGGGTAGGAGACCATAAAGAGCGCCGAGACCTGCTGCAAGCACATCTGAAAAATCAGATTGAAGAAAGAAAGAAGCAAGACTGAGTGCAGCCTCCTGAGAAGCCTCCGTAGCACGTTCGAAAAGGTCTGACGTCTTTTTCCTCTTCGAAGCATCCGGTGTGAGCGACGAAGATGCTCCGGTCATCGCCAGTTCAATAAGGAAGAGCATTCCCGCCCGCGCGAAATCGCCAGTCTTTCCCTCTCGATGAAGGAATCGTAAGAGGTAAGAGAAGAGGAGGAACTCGTATTCTGGACCGCCTCCGTGTGGACTTCGTTTGGATGGACGTGTGATCGATGTCGATCCTGTAGCTGATGATCCATCCAGAGAGAAAGAGTCATTGGAATCAGTAGGGCTATCCCTCCCAAACCTGTGGTCTGGCTTCCTCTTGTTGTCCCCCTTCTTCTCCGTCATGAAAATGACCAAAACTTCAGGAAGAGCCTTGATCTTGCCACAGACACCACACATCAATTCCACAAGATCTTCCTCATATTCAGGATCTGCAGTCATCCAACCGCCTTCACCTCCTTTCTCCTCTCCGGTCCGGTCAGGAGTTACACATGCCCTGATGAGCCTGACAAGAGGCCGATGGACCTTGTCATGGACGAGAAAACGTTCGTCATCGACCTCGGAGACAGCACGAGCGAAGAATCGGACTGCAGCCGCTTTCGAACCTTTTGGACGGTCAGCGAGGCAGAGGCGGACGAGATTTGTGGGAATGGATTGTCGGAAGGTGTATTCGAGACAGGGACCAAGGATGAGCGGCTCGCCGTGGAAAGAAGGATCGGGAGAGATGGGCACAGTCATCGACTCCGTAATGAGGATATTGATCAGAGTGGTAAGATTCGCTTCGAGGGAGACAACCATTGAAGGAACAGATGAAAGAGACTCGTTTTCCAAGATTGCCTGCAAGGTGCATCAGAGGGTTTGTCTTTTGTTGCAGGCAGGGAACGATAAAGACACCAGAAATATCGGCAGTTCTTCCCAGAAACATCAACCCATCTTATAAGGGCTGAGAGATGCAGCAGCGTCTTAGTGCGCACATAACTAATGACAGGGATAAAAGTGCTGCGATGTTTTACGTCTCTGAATACCAAGGTATTTCCAGAAGAGCAACCAGCTTTAACAACGTAACTTAAGGCATAAATGTCTGCCTTTTGCTATCGTTTCGCATTCCATGAAAGAAGCACAGTCCAATTGTACCTGAACATGCTTTAAGAACCAATATATTTCTCATGCACTTCGAATGCTCGCACAAAAGAGCAGGTGTGTTGTAACTACGACCACTCCTCAAGCGTGACAACCAACTCAGACTGAAAGAAGAGATGATATCAACAGCTGAGGCATCACAGTTCAACGTTCAATGTTGATGCAACATCCGTGCTGCAGCCATCTTGGTAACAGAGGAAGGCGGGCTCAATAGCATAGCGTTCTGCTGCAAGTCGGAGCTAGATCCGTTTTCACATCACCTCAGCTTCTTCAAACCATCTACGTGACCGTCTTCAAGGAGGAACCCTTCAACCAACGAGTGATGCCTAACTCTCCTCCCCAATGTCACATACTACATGCAACCCTTCCGATGCCAACGGGTAGCAGAAACGACGAACCTTACAGCTGTTCCATGCTTTCTCGAACCTCTCCAATCTCTCCTCTGGCCGAATCTCCTTCCCTGAATCCTTCTGTCCTTTCCTCACACCACCCGGACCACCTCCCCTAGACCGTGAAGACGATGCAGATTCGCCGAATTGCAGGCGAGGAAATTGGGCGCGGAGCCAATCCATTTCTAAGCAATCATATCAGATGCATCTAGATAGACAAACGAAATGCTAACCTGACAAGTATTATGATTCTCTCGAGCACTTGCAGCTGCCTCTCGTTGTTGCTAGTCTCATCTTTAGTCTCGTCGAACGGCATAATAAGGTTCCGGAGTGAAACTAAATTACCGGCATTCTGAAAGTTAATCTCGTCCGAACTAGCGGGTGGCAACATTGCAAGCAAAAAGTGAAACATCAAGACTCCTGCTCGCTTTCTTCCTCTTCAGTCCAGTTCTTGTGAGCAAAGAACCCATCCTCCCACCAATTCTCGCGATCAGAGCCGATCTCCCTCCAAGCCAGCACAACAGAGAATCCGGATGCATGTAACGGTGACGCCACAAACAAATGGCATTAATGACCTTTCAGAAATTCAGCCATAAAAGTCTTATGTCCAGCAATCTCGAGTTGTTATTCCTCCGAAAGCAGCATAGAAGCGAAGCGAAGCGGGTGAGAGATTGAAGAAGGGCGAGACGCGGGAAAGGTGGCGGAATAACGGGGACTGCGACCTGCTGCACAACGCTCTTGCTCACGGGACGAGGCAGCACGACTTGAGCACGACGCGGGACGATTCTCAGAGCTCGACATCACTGCGTACATGGTGGGCTGGAGGGGAGGGATAAAAAAAGGAGGGACCACTCGATCGAAATTGAGATCGTGATAAGAAATGGCAATAGCTGTGTTGGATCATGATAGAGGGGGATGGAGATACTTAGTTAGGACAGGCTTGTTCAGTTCAGAGAAAGGTGCGCCGTCTGTTTGCGGTGTTTGGGATAGAAGGATTTCCGTGTCCTCTCAAGTCATGTCTCAAATTTGAGCTGGAGAAGAGCGTCGACCGCTCCTCCGTATGTCTCGACACTGTCTGCGTCATCGCGTGGGTTACTCCGGTCATGTTTCAAGTTGGATACTGTATACAATCATCTTTCTGCATGTTAAAATCGGCGCAACAATCCGGTTGGAGAACTTAGGAGGTAACGATCGACTGAAAGCTGGTGTTTTGAGAACTCGGACGGTGTCTCCTTGCATTTTCTGTAGCGTTCGTACGTGCATACGTCATGGAAGCTTTTTGTTCAGCAGCTCAGCTGGATTCTCCCGCCTAGTTGCGCCGCCAAAGGGATCTCATCTTGAGGTCCGCGAAGAGCTCTTATTCCAGTGTTCTTTGAAATAGGAGCCTACCGTATGCCCTTTGTCCTTCCAATATGTATTATGACCGCCCCAGTTTGTGACACTAGTACTTTCTACCGTGGGCGAGATTGTTAGAGCAACTGTTGCTTCACGCTTTGCCTGAACTGGAGATCATCCTAGGGGGATGTAGGCTAGTCCCCAAATAGCGGATTCAGATAGGGAACAGCGACCTTTTTCTGCGCCAATTGTTTTCATATTTTACATTTCTTTACACAATTGAGCACGCTCCAGAAGCAGTTACAACCATAAATCCCGTTATGGCGCGCGTTTTATTTTTGGTTTACGGAGGCATTGATCGAAAATCGAAAAGAAGCGCTTGAGACGCGTGTTGCCCCAGCCTGCAATGAATGCATCTCTTTAGCTTTTTGGAAGAGTTGAAAGCCACGGATTTTATGAGCGTGGAAAGTAGGATCAGAACTGGAAGCGATTCTGCTGTCGTGTTGTGTGAAGCACATTATAACGTATCCATTTGGTACATTTCGATACAGCCAGGCATGCATGCTTTTGTCGCTGGAAGCTTAGATTAGGAGTATGCCAGGCGATTGTATGATTGTCAAAAAGAATTTCGTGATGAGTCTCGCGAACAAAATGATGGATGGAAGAAAGCCCTTTCAAAGTTTGCGGCTAAGCGGGCGATCTCAAGGTCAACGGGGCAGCGCATGAGAACCAGATTTCAAGTGCCTCAAATGTTTCTCTCGCGCACCTAAGCACAGTATTGAGTGAGCTTTTGGAGGCGGAATCGGTTCGCGCAAGTTGAACGATCAAAGTACGAACTTAGGTGCTCATGATTCGCTCGTGACCGCAGCTGCGATCTGTCGGTGCTGCTCCCTAAATACCTGAGTAGTGTTGAGATGTCGCCCTTGGTATGACAGCATCAAGCAAGGGTCTTCGACTTGACGTTATCATTTCTGCCTGACCAAATAAGAGGAGCTTGGTGGAGTTGAAGCACAACACAACACAATGTTTTCCGCAGCAAACGGATACATGTGGCTCGGGGTTCCGATCGAACCGGAAGACCTTGACCAGCTTCAACCGCGCCCATTCGGTTTTACAGGCGGGAGAAGTTCAACCATCACCAGAGCGAAGCGAGCAATGATATCAGCATCTCCTCTTCCTTTCGCTATTTCAGAGAGCTTCGTCTCCCGTCGTTTCAATTCCTCCGCCTCGAGTCCCACTTCGCTGTCGTTCGGCACCCTATCTGCATCCTCAAAGCACGCCTTTGATCGAAACCTCGCACAGATCAACGAAAAATATGTGAACGGTTCCCTCTGCTTGGGAGAGAAGAGGGAATTCGATTGCATAAGCAGCAGCGGGAGCAGCGAGATGTCATCGTCTGGATCGTCGAGGCGACAAAACCTCTCCAGTATTCCGTCCCAAACCCGGTATCCACTCTCCACCGCGCCCACTGCTGCACGATCACATTCAGGCAGCTCCCACGAAAGCCCTTCGAATCCCACTTCAACTTCTCCTTACTTGCCCGGAAATGCGCCGGCCGCCGCGCTCAGGGAACTAGTCAGCACAGGCGGCATCGACATGGCACTTGAGCAACTTCTTCGAGCTTCTGGTAGCGGGTACAGTCAACACGGAACCGGAGGGACCCGTTCGCAGAATTTCGGGAGAACTCTTGACGTCAGGTGAGTGATCCTTATTCTACAATGGGGACTGGAGTGGGGTGCGAATACAAGCATGTTTAACGGCTTCAATTGGCCGGCGCTGCATTTGATATCAGTCGCGAAACTACAATACGGCCTGATTCAATGTTCCGCGTCCATTTTCTCAAGCACTGCCTTGTGCGCTGTTTGGCTGGGATGAATCCTTTGTACTAGCCATCCTCAAAATAGGCGGAAACTCTGCATGAGGTCTAACATGAAACTATCAAACAGGCAAACCTATAGCACCAACACACCACTTTCTCGACCTTCACGCCCAATTTCAGAACGTAGTAGCGCTCGTCATAATGTACGGAGAGCGCATTCTTCCTCTTCATCGAACAACTCGTCCCCACTTCATGAGCGAGACCGACATACAAGATTATCCTCCACATCCACCGAATCCCGAATGGCGCGATCAGAATTACGAGACATGACCTCTTACCAATTTGCGAAGGATTGTGTGGATTGCTGGCCACGCCCAATCTCATATTTCTGTTGGCCAAATTTTTTGAGCGATTTCAATCGCTTGGGTCGTAGAGGAGAGGGATTGGGACGTTATGGAGATGTATTTATCTTTCTATTCCTCCTACCTCCTTCTGACATTATTCCAGGTAATCTTGGCTTGGTGAGTAGATGCTTGTCCCAATAACGCTTCTGAACATACTCCAGCCATGTAACAATGGGAGCAAAATTCACAGCCCATTCTGTAAGCATATTTGACGTCACTGTGCCCTTCTCTGATCAGGGATAAAGGCTATTCTTGGGGACTCGGTTGTCGCGCGACTAGGCAAAAATCTTCGGCTGACAGGAGATCTTCTCATGGTGGGGAAGTCACGGAGTGGCCAGTGCAAACGTCTATTGGACCGCTGCCTCAACATCGCTCGGTTATCAGGATTGTTCGATGAAGGGCCGGCGTCGAAGGAAGGCATTTGCGCATTGCTCATGTTGGAATCTGTGGTCACTCGTAGGTTTCTTTTCTTTCAACAACGCTCCCTCATTGTTCTCCAGTGTTCAACTCCGTGACAATGACTAGCAAGGAGTTAATCGACAGGGCGGCAAGACAACTACTTGCCATGGTGCAGGACCCTAACGTCGCACCAGAAGACCTGCGGCCAGTACTTGAGCCGTTAGGCCTGGCACATTGGGTTTTTGTATGCAGTTCATTGACGACGTTCTTGTCTTGACATTTCATATAGTCTCGAGACGCCATCGTTGCTGCTGGTCTCTGTCAAGTTCCATCGTTAAGGAACGACCAACTTGCCGTCATATTCAACAATCCTCTCCACCCACGCACGATTGGCTTCAGCCATTATATATCCGGCGCTGATTCGTTATTATCATACGATGCTACTAAGGATATCGAAGGACATCTAGAAATCGTACAGGTTTGCGGAAGGAGTATGGATCGAGAGGTTTTGATAAACCTTTTAAACGGTACAGATCCACAATCTCGTGCGTGTGACTTGACTAAATATGAGCCAGCTCAATCAATGACCGAAGTGGAAACCTTTGTCCGGGCACTTTGGAAAAAGCAAGATTCTCTCAAGGCATGGTTCAGCTTGCATTACCGCTTCGCAAAGCAAGATGACGCTGAACCAAAGATCGGTCCTCGCAAGCTTCAGGCAGACCGAATTAGAGCCGAAATGCTAATACAAAGCAAGCTTGGTGTGTTAACTCTAGTTACCACAAAAGAAGTTGCCCTCAATTATTTCCAGTGTTCATTTGCCACCGTGTGATGGATGAAAAGATCAATGGAATGACCACTTCGATTGGGCCGGATTCAAGTGCTCTAGGCTTGTGGTCCGAATCGAAGCAAAGGGTTGCAGAGCAACTTGGTCAATTGGCCCTTTTCATTCGCGATCTTTTAGAAGTATGCCCTTGCTTTCCGTGCTTCGGATGATGGACTTAAAGTACAACAGGCTGCATACGACATCAACTCTCCTCGTCTTCTCAGCCTACGCACAGCTTGCGTTATCCAAAACTTATTGCCTCGCGGACTTCGTTACCTCGTCGATTATCTCGCTGACGATACGCTACAACAAACTCTTGCAATTCGAGTAAACAATATTCGAGCGTATGTATCTGCTGCTCCTACGAGCAACCCGGCTTATTAGGGTTTAGGCTCGTCATGGGATGGAAATGTTGTGGGTGGTCCTGGTGCGATGAGTATGGAGACGTCGCAATTGTAGAGCTTATTCTCCGACGATGCGAGAAGACGCTTGCGCCTCCTCAACCACTTTCTGCCCTTTTGCTCTCCACTGCTGCTTCTCAGTCTCACTCTACGCCTCCATTATCATCTCGGGGGGATACTCAAACGTCTCAAGCAACCACGTCTTATGCTTCGAGCAACGTCTGGTCTGCACCAAGTAGGAAAGATAGCACATCCACTTTTGACGACAGTTGGACCCCTTCCGGTCCACCTGTCCCAACCGGGACACACCTCGTTCGTCGGTCGACTTTGAACTTCGACAATAGGCCAGCTGTATCGCAAGAACAGCGGAGGTCTCTCACGAATCCCACGAATCCGTCCAAGGTTCAAGATTTTTTCTCGCCGACATTTTTCTCGACTGCGCTGTCAGTCGATTCGACTGATGCCGTCACAATGGCGCCTTCAAACCCTACGAGCTTGAACCCTTTTACTTCTCAAACTCAACCCTCCGATCCAACGAACGATATTCCCTGGTACCCGAGCACGAGCACGAGCAGAGTGATTGACCAGAGTACGATGCCATCTTCGAACCAGCCCAATCAATACCTTCCTTCCGATTCAGGTCACTTTCAGACCGAACCACATTCCCACTCCGCGACATTCTTGTCTTCAAACATGGGGTTCAATAATGCGGCGTATATGCAGCACACCCAATCAGCTGAAGGCTGGGCAGAAGTAGGAGACCAATATCTCCCCCAGTCGACTGCGAGCTGGGGCTTTTCCAATGAGCCGATATATCCTCAGCACTATCCCTTTGTCCCACGCCCTCCCGATGGTACCGACAACTGTTCAGGAAACGATACCTTACAGTACCTTGGTTGGTACTCGGCTATTTAATTTTCAGTACTCTGACTCCGAACTAGGCGATTGGCGTAACAATACTTCAAGTTAAAATGGAAGGATTGATTCCCTTTTAGTTTTTTCGAATAGATGTTTGTTCAGTTGGAGCTGATTTCTGCGTGTTGTTGTTTACTTATCGAGCCTCATCTCCTTTCAAACGTCGCTGTTGCCACTTACTCGTTATTTATTCTTCAACACCATTAATCTTTCCGGTATTCAATGAATTGCATCTAAGAAAAAGTTTCATAGTTTCGTGATAATAATGATGACGGGCTGCTTTCAATGAAATGACATTGTCACACTAGAGTATCAGAGTAATCAAAATCTGAAGATGTTTCAAACATTGGCTGGTTGCACATTCAAATGTGAGAATTTGGTGATAGTATAAACTCTAGGCACCGCCTAGCAATGTCAAACAATCGTGAACACATTGAGAGAAAAACCTCCTTCATCGCGTTAAGGTTGAATATAAAAATTGGTGACTCTGGGAGGAGCGAAGAAATTATTTGGGTCAAACTTGCTTTTTGCGGCTCTGGCTAAGGCACGAGAAGCATCCTTGAGTCGTCCCCAATAATCCTGAATTTACAATGACAAGCTGCTCAAAAAAACGAAAGCTCGCTTACCTGGTCGTAGTGAGCGTCATTCATAAAAAGGGGACTGTAGGTATTAGGCAAGTTTCCAGAGGCCTGCTCCTCCAAAACGCGGCGTTGGATCGTTGTTGATATATTTTTCAGCCCAGCATCGATCACACCATCATCACTGCTAACTTGACACACCGAAAATCCCTTCACTAAACTCCAACATTGCATGGGAATAAGAGCAACTCACACAAGTATGAAAAATCGAACTCGATCACGAAATGCCAAGTATCCCTGTCGAAGGCAAGGAGATCTCCGCCGCGGTCAATGGCCTTGTTGACGATATTTGGAGGCATAGGCTGGACAGCCATGGAGGCCAGAAGACCAGGAACGCTAAGGAGCGCACTCGTCTGGTCGTAAAAGATCTGGTGAATCTCCTCCATGAAGTTTGAGCTCGCGGGAGGGAGGGGAATCGTCTCACTCCCCATGTTGTATTGCATGCCATTGATGACACCGAAGCTGTTGGTCGAGAGCTAGGCATGCGAAATAATCAGTTAAAGAAATAGGGGGATATACGGCATATGGATCATCACATATTCGGAGTAAGATCGAGTTTTAGCTCCATTGGTCAACGGTCCTGTGGTGCGTCAGCTTCTGGACTCGCAGCGACTGGTCGATGGAGAACGCACCGATATCGGTGAAGTTGTCGAATACTCCCGGAGGAGGTTCAGGGCCGTTGTAGTACAGGAAGACAAGCCAAATATCGATGAGAGCTCCTCGATCCCTCGTGGGGATAATACCTTGTCCAATTTGAGCGCTTGCAATGAAAGGCCAAACGCTCACCTGCTTTATCATCAGGATAATATTCATTGAAATCTCGTATTGCCTTCAACATCCTATCCGTCTTATCGGCAGTGTAGGTAACCATCCCTCCCCACACCTCCTGATTGTATCACTAAACTCGTCAATGCAGCACGAAGGAGCTCACCTGCCCTTGATCATAGGCGTAAATGGTGTACGTCGTCACGATACCAAAGTTTAGTCCACCTCCTTTGAGAACTTTGAAGAGGTCGGCATTCTCTTCTGGGTTGGCATGGACAACTGTTCCATCAGCGAGAACAACTTCCATATCTGCGCTTTATTGATAGGCAGTTCAGCCTATTGCCTAAAACTCGAGAGAAACAAGAGCACGTACACGTTGTTCATGGCCCAACCATATTCGGAGGACATGAAAGAGAGACCACCGCCCACCTCCCAAAACGTCAGAAAGAACCTAACTTGGGACAGCACAATTGGAGCGCACAATATAGCCGCCAACCCCAACGTGACCTACACCAATGATCAGCTCAGCTTCGTAAGCGAAAAAGAGCAAAGCGACAAACCTATTCTACCTCCAATAACTGTCTTCCCTGTCCCTTCGAGCTTCTTGTGTATGTCTTGCCATCTATTTCCAGGGCCGACGCGCACTGTTTTACCGTCGTCTCCCAGCGTAATCTCATTCAGCTTTGTCAAGCTGACTAGTACTCCGCCATCATTGCTTGAAAACCCTTTATTAGGTGAATGCCCTCCAGACTGTACACAATTGCACCGATTAGATTGGCATTAAAGGGCAATCAGAAGAAGCCGTTGCAAACCTTGATGGCAAAAGTTTCATTCGTTTGCCTAAGTTGCTTTACCACCAAAGACACCTCGTCTGCATTCTTAGGGAAAAGGATACAGGCAGGCTTGAGAGCTGCACAGCCTGCATTCCAATACACCAAGTCGGTCTGGTAGTCCAGAGACAGAAAATAATCGACGTCGACTTGGTTGTTGCCAGAAAAGTATTCACAGGTAGCTGAGGAGCGGATGGACTCAGTGCTAGCATTCTGAGCCTGAGAAACGGTTGCGAAAACGAGAGTGGAGAGCAAAAGCAGCGACACCATTTCTCCAAAAACCAATAGAGAGCGGAAGCTCATCTTCTTTGCAATCGTCTTTCACAACATCTTATACGAGCGTAGAAACAGAATCCGCCGGAGAGGCTTCTTAGTCTGTCTCACCTCACCACTAGGCGACACGCGAACAAACAGTTGAAGGCGACAGCTCTGACCCAGCTCTGACGAAAGTCGGTGAGGGGAAAGCCGCTTCCTAAAAACCGTACCGTCACCCGTCAACCCGTGAGTATTGTCCACTTTCACACTTGCAAGCGACAGCATCTGCACGATAACGCTTGGTAAGGGTTGCAGCACCTCATAAAATTTAGAGAATCGGCTAGCTGATTATAGCTCGACTGTCACTCATCTGCGCTGTCAGCATTCCCTCTTTCACATACCCATGGTACGTTTCGTCAATGCAGTGGAGATGTCACATCGCCCATCACCAGGAGATGAGGCAGTACTAAAAGTTCTGATTTGATGATCTAGGTTCAGAGTGTATGTGGGGTCAAGTTGCTCTACCCCTACCCCAACGATAGCTACCTTTGGCAAAATACGATGCGTCACGCCATCTCCCTATGTGATGGTTCGCGTGCACAACCTGAATGGCCGCATCCTCAGCCGGTCAAAAGAGAAACAAGACTGGACGTGTTTCGTCTTACTCTCGATCCATTCTCGCGACGAGTAATGAGGATGTGCTATTCTCATCATGCCCCTCCGTCCATTCGCATGCTTTTGCAGTCAGAAAAAGCAACAAACAGCATGCAATTCTCATTTACTACTCCCATGTCTCATTCTAACCAACATCAATCAAAGCTTGAAGTAGGTGATGGCTTCAACGCGTCCTTATGGTTCTGCGTACAGAGAGAACGGCAATAACATACAACTGACATCCCAAAGCCGTGAAGGGCTCCAAACAATATCATGGACTGCTCACTGCTTTGTGCTGTTCCCGGTCAAACAGCGTATTCATTTATTGCCTTCCCTTCATTCTCTCCAGTAATTCCTGACCATATACCTCCAGCTTAACGGCATACTATTGAATGACCTCCAATGATTTCGTTTCCCTTATATCTGAGTTCCAGCCACACTCCAACTAGTCCCAAAACAACACAAATTGAAATTCACGCAATCGTAAACGCCGATGCTAACACCTACGTGCGGGATGCCTTCCCCAGATTCTCGCTCAAAAACAACGACATTCGCTTGTTGACAGCCTCCACATCGCGTTGTTGGTGCGACCAGGATCGTTTATCTCTCACGCAACCAGGATGCAATCTCTCCGCCGCCTCTCTACGACTACAATCCGTCGCTCATCATCAGCACCACCAGTGAACTCCCACGTACCATACTTCTTCAGCTCGCTCAATGTCCCTTTCGAGGGCACAATACCAGCCTTTCGTGTGTTAGACTCGAAGGGAGAAGTGTTGAAAGAAGTCCAAGAGGGAGAGGAGTGGGTGAGGAAAGGTGTCGAAGAGGTGTGTTTTGATGACATCGTTTGCCTGAGCTTCTTTAAACGAAGAGTGCATTCTCTCGTTGTCTATCCCCTCTTTGAAGCACCCAGCAATGTGCATAGATTCTTGCACATTCATTACATTTGATAAGACGATGACGAAAGGGCCAGCCGCTTGTGCCTGATGCAGTTCTTCTGCTGTTTGCTTGAAGGTTTCCTTCTTTCGAAGCCATTCCTTTTGAGTAAAAACCACTAATCTGTCTTGATCCCAGATCTCTGAATCTCTTGCTGTTAACATGTACACCACCATGCTAAAACTTCCAATCGTCGATTCAATTCTCTACAACTCTCAGCGTCAAGGAAAGATCGCCTTTTATATGTTGGTCCTCTGTTTATTCAAATATCTTTCTCTGACTGCACTACCACAGGACTTCACATGGAGAGGAAGGGGCAGTTGTAGGCAGCGCTGCCGCTTTTTCGCCGACGGATGAGGTTTTCGCTCAGTACAGGGAGGTGGGAGTATTACTATGGCGCGGATTTTCGTGAGTCTTGATCCCTTTCCTGAAAAAGCAGAGTTGACGGTTGGACGAAGGTTGACGCAAGTCATGGCACAATGCTTCGCCTCCAATTCCGACGACAGTACAGGCGGGAAACAGATGCCGATGCACTTTGGGAGCAAGCGGTTGCATTATCAGACTATCAGTTCTCCGCTAGCAACGCAGATTCCTCAGGTAAGTTCCTCCTTGATCCTTGCTATCTAGCTGAAGCACTCTTGTAAGGCGGCAGGAGCCGCTTACGCTATCAAGAGGATGAAACAGAGGGGAGAGAAGAGAGGATCTGATTGCGTCGTTTGTTATTTCGGCGACGGAGCAGCGAGTGAGGTATGTTTCCCACTATTTCTTGAAGAAATAGACGTTGCTTAAAATGAGGGTAAAGGGTGACTTTCACGCCGGTCTTAACATGGCTTCTGTCCTCGGGGGACCTATAGTGTTTTTTGTCCGGGTGCGACTCTCATTTCTTCTGCCTCATGGAAAACCCGTATTGATTGATAGTGGCATCATGATGTCTAGAATAACGGGTTCGCAATCTCAACCCCGACGACAGAACAGTTTAGAGGTGATGGAATCGCGAGTCGGGGACCGGGCTATGGGATCGAAACTATTCGAGGTTTGTCCAGCACCTCCACCCTCCCTTGTGTGAAGCACTGGGCTGATGTGACGATGAAGTCGATGGGAACGATCCCATAGCGGTTTATCTCGCGACGAAAGAGGCTCGCAGGCGGGCTACCGAAGGAGAGAAGCCTGTGTTGATCGAGGCGTTGTCGTA
The DNA here is from genome assembly GCA_021432655.1 of Atractiella rhizophila. NCBI lineage: Eukaryota > Fungi > Basidiomycota > Atractiellomycetes > Atractiellales > Hoehnelomycetaceae > Atractiella > Atractiella rhizophila. Next base: position 34,119 of record MU271306.1, read on the forward strand.
CCGTGTTGGACATCATTCCACGTTCGTAGTCTTTCATTCTGTTCTTCAGTGATAAAGGACACGTTGACGAGCGCTTCGTGTGAACAGATCGGATGACTCTAGTGCCTACCGGAGTTCAACCGAAGTTGAGAATTGGAAGAAGGCGGATAATCCGATCTATCGCATGCGTCACTTCCTTCAAGCCTCTGAGCGTAAATGGTGGGACGACGAACGAGAAGAAAGTGTGAAAAAGGAGTGGAGGAAGGAGGTGTTGAAAGAACTGGGGATACGAGAGAGGGAGCGCAAGCCCCCGCTGCAGAAGCTGTTTGAAGACGTTTGGGCGGGAGAAGAGCGGCCGATGAGGGAACAAAAGGAGGAGTTGAAGAGGTTGGTGAGGAAGTGGGGTGAGGATGAGAATTGGAAGAGGGAGCTAGCGTCATTTGAAGGGGGAAAGGATAAGTTTTTAAAGAGCTGAATAGTTATTTCAGGTCAGCATGAAAGGTTGTAATTTTACCACATCCCTTCCCGTCAACAACTCTCTTACCGTCTCAATATGTGATATCGTGTGAGTATGGATGAGATGGAGAAGGTTATCTAATCGAAAAGTGCGTGTGGACTTCCTCCTCATTTGTCAGTGCTTCAGCCACTTTACTTATACTCTTATTGATCTATTTATCAAAATATTGATTCCTATTTCTACTGCCACAAGTCACTACAAGACTACCACTACCTTTCCTTCATTTCTGCCCTGCACCATCTATCAGCGTCGGCACTTTAGGGCAATTTGTAGGACAAACCCTCAGCACGTCATCCAACGCTTGCGGCCCTTTATCCAGGCCGTGATATGTAGTTTGCCTGTGCTTTATCTCACCACTGAGAACTTTGGCCGGGAAGGTTGCGTAGAAGTCTTGCAGATATTTTGGCATAAGCTCAAGAATGGTAAAGCCGTGTACGGTCAATCTCTTGTGCATAATTTGTGACCAATTCTGTTGAACGCACCGTCATGACGGTTCTTCCATGGGAGAAAATATACTTTGATGCCCTTGGGGTGATCAGAATATTCTGATGCTGCTCCAGACACAATAATACGTCCATGAGGCCTCATATTTGCCAGAGCAGCATCAGTTTGAGCTCCCGATACGGCGTCCAAGTAGATGTCGATCCCTCCGAACTCCTTCAGCGCTTCTTCAGTTGATGCCTTCTTGTAGTTGAAGGAGACGTCGGCTCCACACTCGCGCATGAACTGCAACTTCTCGTCTGATCCGCCAGAAGCGATCACGCGACAACCGTCCAGTTTGGCGAGCTGGATTATGACAGAACCAACAGCTCCTGTGCCAAATTCAGCCTCACTCCGTGGAACGTTGCAGATTACCTGCTCCGGTGGTGATAAACACCTTTTCTCCCTATGAACGTCGCTTCGATTGCTTTTCGAAAAGTGAAGCAGAATGCGTACTTGCTTCGCATGACTGTACTCTTTCCAAGCCGCGAACGCTGTCAATCCGGGGGCACCTAAGACTCCAAGCCAGGTGGCGTGTGGAACGGGAAGCGCAGGCAACGGATTGATAGAAACGTCATTTGCATCCAAGATCAAATATTGTTGAAAGCCTGTTGTGCGTAAGCAGCTTCACCTTGCTACCTCATGGACCTACCTGCAAAAGCAGAGATAAGCTGTCCAGGCTGAAACTTGTTCGATTCGGAGCGTAAGATCTCTCCCACAAGAGAACCAACAATACTAGAGCGGTGACGTGAGACGGGTACGATTCGTTGGCCCAGAGAAGGAAGCTTTACTTCTCTCCTACCACAAACGGGTCTATGTAACTTTCTCCACCATTTCGCATCCGTCCTCTAAGCCATTAATCATCAAATGCGCGCGTTGAAAAAAAAAGCCCACCTTAAATAGGGATCGATGGCAACGCAAAGTACCTTAACCAGGATACCTCCACTCAAGGAAATGACCTCTGGGTCGATTTCTTCGCTGGCATCGTGCGCCAAATGTTGTCCAGGGATCGGATACTCGCCTTCTTCGACAGATGCCTTTAGATAAAGTCTAGGATTGCTGATTGGACCCATCGTGGCGCGTGGATGCCTCATGAGGAAGCCCATCTGCTTTTATATCGCGGCCTCGTTCTCCTTACCGCTGTTCAGAAATCCGTGACCCTGTTTACATTTTCAGGAATTATCTTCCTCATCGCAGATAGACCGTGACAGAGATGCAGGAGGCATAACACTATAATGGGAGATCATTCAAGAGTATTGGTCAGTCAGTAGATTGACCGCTCGGCAGTACGGAGGACAGTGCAGCGTCAGCAAAGGTGAGATACTCTTCTTTGATTTGGTGTGAGCAAGTACGAGGATTCCCGTGTTCAGATTTTCACTGTCTTCCACAACGCTATCGCTCATAACTTTACGAGAGATCTATCTGTCTGTCTCAACGGCTCCAAGGACCGAATTATCCGCGTTCAGATTTCCTGGGTAGCGCAAGAGTCCACTTTACCTTCTGGTAGTAACCCTTCGCCAAGATATCGCTTCATTTCGTCGGTCGGTTCATGAAAGCCACCGAAGACCTTTGACTATTTAATGCGACAATTCTTGCTGGCTTTCTCCCCGACAAATAACGGGCACGACGATAACAGTTACAGAGAATGCACAGAGACACCGCTGCACCGAGTGAGTAGAGTGCGAAGCTTCCGTGATTCGATGTTGACTGACGCTGAAAGATGTCGACTGGTGGGTTCCTTACACGAACCCTCCTGCGGGTACGCTACTTTCGGTGGAGCAGTACCCTCAAAATGAGAAACGGCCAAAAACTTTTGAACCACTCAATATCAGAGGTCGCACGGCTAAGAACCGAATTTGGGTTTCGCCTGTGAGTTGTGATATTTATGACCACGGGTGAAAGGTTGACCGGATTATAGATGTGTCAATACAGCGCTGAGCCAAGAACGGGCATGCCTAGCGATTGGCACCTCGTTCACTTGGGAAGTCTAGCTGTCAAAGGATGCGGAATCGTCATGATGGAAGCAACTTCAGGTTTGCTCTTTTTGCTAGGTGGTCTCGGGTCTTATGGCCATTGTAGTGCTACCTAACGGTTTGATATCACCTCAAGACTTAGGGTTCTGGTCAGACCATCACACCCCAGCTTTCAAACGAATTTCCGATTTCATTCATTCTCAAGGCTCACTGAGTGCCATTCAACTGGGTCATGCTGGTAGGAAAGCTTCTACTGCTCCTCCATGGCTCGTGAAGGGGAGGGGTGAGGGAGGAATCGTGACGCCAGAGGACGGTGGTTGGACGGATGTTTGGGGACCCACTGGCGGAGAAGAAGGACGATGGGATGCTGGTCATGTTGCCCCGATAGTAGGCTGCCGCTTCGCACAGATGATGAAAAGTTGATTTGGAACAGGCAATGACGGAAACCCAGATAATTGAATGTCTGGAAGCATTCGTCGCGGCGGCGAAGAGGGCTGATGCGGCGGGCTTTGACATTATTGAAGTAGGCTCGTTGGTTTCCGCGTGATAATAACGAGACTGAGGTCGTACTGCAGTTACACGGCGCACACGGTGTAAGGCATTGCTATGCAGTTGACGCACTCATTTGAAGCATGCCTAGTACCTTCTAAATGGTATGTGTTGACAAGATGCCTGACTCAGCCACTAAATTCGGGAAGTGTAGCCTTTATGTCTCCACTCAGCAATAGGAGAACAGACAAATGGGGAGGTTCCCTTGAAAACAGGATGCGTTTCCCTTTACTGGTGACTGAGAAGGTCCGTGAAGTTTGGCCCGCTGAGAAGCCACTTTTTTTTGTGAGTTGGTGATTTTCAGTTGTCGGCAGAGATTTTTCTTAAATGTTGCCAGCGTATTTCATGTACAGAATGGGATCCTCGCGGGGAGAAGGACCCTAACGGAGACTGGAGATCTTGGGGGATCGAACAGACCGTAATTCTTTGCAAAGAGCTGGCTAAGCATGGAGTAGACATGATTGATGCGAGCACTGGCGGAAATTATAGTGGACAACAGATAATTCCTGCGCCACTCATGCAAGTTCCCTTTGCCGAACGTTTGAAGAAGGAAGGCTTGCAGGTTGCTGCTGTCGGATTGATCACTACTCCTGAACAGGTTTGCCTGTACTCCTGCCTCATAGCATAACGGACACTGAAGGAACACAGGTTGAAGGTATTCTCTCAAATGGAAAAGCGGACGCTGTTTTCATGGCCAGGGAGTTACTTCGACACTCCGACTTCGTTATGGATGCGGCTTACTATCATGGAGTTGCTGTTGCACCAGCACATCAGTATCAAGTTTGTTCCTCTCTTTCTTTGTCGAGAAGATAGAACTACGTAGAGCTGATGAACATTTACAGCGCGCACACACGAGAATGATTCACCCTGGTCCACAACTTCTTCCTAACTAGAAACTTTGTGAATGTGCAATACTATAGAAAGAAAGCTCGGGAGAATAAAGAACTACAATCAACCACCAATAATTGTAACTGGATCGTACGCTGAGTTTCTGCCGTGACCCTTCAATTCCGTCCCATCCCTTCTTCGTTGCGGCTTCGAAGGTGCCTCATAGCTTTACGATTCCTTCTTTGGCTCGGAATGTCTTTCTCCTGGCTTCGTAGTTTTGGATTCACGCGTGATCAATGGAAACTGGTAAGGCGAAGACGCCCACATTCGCAGCAATTGAAGTTGCAGTGAGGAACCGTTAGGAGTAAATAGGATTGGATTTGCAATCTTTGGAATGTGACGGTTTGATAACCGCTCGAGAGCGGAGGAGTAGGATATGATCCATCTCCTGTCGTTTTTCGTTCAACGATGCTGCGTCCAAACGGAAGAAGTGGACGACGGAGACATTGAATGCAGGAGGTAAAGCGTTGAGAGACCATCTCAGGCATAAACTTGTGGTGTAGCTGATGCTGACAGTCAGAATGCTAAGCTGAGCGGGCTTGCATGACCTTATAAGGGCCAGGGTAACAGGAACCTCGGCTGTACATGAACCAACCAAGATGGAGAGAAGAGCTCTCAGGTGGGAAGAGGAGAACTGGGAGGATGGGCAAGAATAGAAACAAGAGAAGATAACGATACAGGTAGCAGTATGCGTACGCGTAAGGAAGGCTGACAAAGAGATACCAGTAGCCTGTTGGAAAATATCTTTCGTGGTGTTCGTGGTATGACAAGGCAGTGGACGTAGTTCAGTGAACGACGATGCCATAATCAACAAGTATGATTGTCATTGAGAAAAAAGGCATGTATTGAGACTCACTACACGGAAGCTAAGGAAAACATGAACGCCATGATCACCTCAAATCTGTCATGTCTCGCCATAAATTCCTTCCGTTCCAGACGAGGTCGATACAACAGGTTTAGATTTGTATCGCGACTTCTTTGGAGTCCACGGAGTGCGACTTGGAAAACTTTCTGCGTCTTCTGATTCACTCCTCCCACCACCCTCCCTAACTCTTGATGGTCCATCAGTGACACCACACTCTCTCAGCGTCCTCCTAGAAATGTCGATTCCCTCCTCGTTCCACTCTCCGAAGAATAAAAGAACACTTAAACTACCTCCAACCACCCAGTTCTGCTTGTTCGTCATCGTGCCACCCTCCGCAGCTGTGTTCGACTCTCGGTCCCCATAGAACCAACGGATGAAGTCCGGGAAATCAAAAGATTCTGTCATACAGTAAGCAAGCTCCATGTGACTTAACCCTTTCGCATTCTTCAGAGTGCTGAAGAAGTGACGGCAAACAAGATCGAACATTCTTCCGCACCATCGAGGTTAAGGTAGGTGAGTTGTTTGAGGCGCGATAAGTCAAGAGGAGTGGGAAGGACGGATGTCTTTCCATGGACGGAGAAAGAGCCCTGCCGGAGATAGTTTAGCTGAGGAGGCAGAGGGGAGCTCGAGATGGAGGGATGAGTGGACATAGATCGCTGACCGCCAAGTGCCTGAGCGTGGGTGGGAGCGAGAGGGGAAGAAAATGCGGATACCTTCGAAGTTCGAGGGCTATGAGCCCAGGAGGTAATTGAAGGCCCACTGATGACGAAGTGGTAGAGGAGGAGAAACGATCCTTCACTGCGTAAGCGAACAGCTGTTTATTCGGAGGACGGCTGCGAGCATCAAAAGTTCTCCACCTCCTCCTTCCACCAATATCCGGGGTCCGTGTGTGTGAAATTTACCTTCTCCAGATGTCTCAAGCCTTCAGTCCTGTTCAATACAAGCTTCGTCGCATCCGTGCACCTAGCGACACTTCCGTAACATTTAGAGAGCCCATGATGACCTCTTTTGCCATTTCAACTCCAAAATCATCTTCAAAGCTCAGCCTCTTCCACAGACGTCCAGGACCAGTATAATCCTTCAGGCGAGCATGTTTCTTGTGCACAGAATGAGTCTCCTTTACATGAGAAACTGAAACTAGCCTCCAGAGCTGGCAGACGCGAGATAGGGTGGAAGAAATGTTATAGTTGCCCTGATACTCGCTCTCGCTAAATACGATGAAATCGAATATGAGAGAAAGAAGTTCGACATGCAATTTGGAGATAGAGCATACGGTATCTCCTGTTGTTGGTAAGCATGAAACTTGGATGATGGTGGTAGCGTTCTGACATTGGGATAATTCGTCGTCAGTGGTTGGGATAAAGCGTCGATCGTTGAAAGAGTATAAAGCGATAGGGGCGAAGATAGCTTGAGAACGATGTTCTGGGAGAAGAGGAAATATGCGCGTGAAGGATTCCGTGTGAGTGAAGGGCTGAGGAACAATCCATTCCTTCTTCAAGCCAGATGCTTTCAAGAACCACGCTGGATAGTCCGAATCCACAGCTGCATCAATAGATGCCCGCTGATCGACCTCCCCAAATGTTACTGTGACGCCTATGTAGTCGGATGTGACGCAAAGATTCGCCACACCATCGTCTTGGGCTGCATTTTCAGGGTGCCCAAGTGAGAAATGAAGTAGGCCAGTTTGGAGAACACTCTTGGAGGGATGAAATCCTCTGTTCGAAGTCGTAAGATAAAGGTAATTTGGAGTGTGTGAATTGACGAAGGCAGGCAAGATAGGAAGGATGTAAGAATGCTGAGATGGAAAGAAGTGATACTTTCGTTCAGAGTGATGAGATTGACGAGTGCAGCCGCATCTGACTGAGCTTGAGACTTCTTCAGCGCACCTTAGATAGTTGCTGCTCAACCACTACCTGAGAAAAGACACTGGACTGCAGCCTATGTTAGAAAGAACGCAGCTAAAGACAGAGATCAGATCATGCCTCTATTGCTGGAGTTTACATTGTCACTTAAGGAAGCTTGAACCATCTCAACAAGTTTCAGGATAAACAAAGGTCGAGAGCGTGAGATGGAAATCACCACTCGAATCGCTCTTGGGATGGAATTGATAGCACCTTTCGCCGCGCGGATGGTGAACGAGAATGTCCGAACATTGTATCTTTATTCCCACAAAACTTCGCGGGGAAAGGTCAAGGAGGAGACATGTCGCACCGCCTGTTGAAATTGAACGCATAAATAGAAGGTCATTGATGTACTGATAATTGATATTACGTTCTGTTGAACAGGTCCCATGAACCTTGGAAGAGTGTGTGTACCGTGATCACGACCAGCTGGGAAGGACAGGCTGCTCAGTGCGTCAACGTCGATAGCAAGGAGCCTATTGGATTCATGATGTGAGGAGAGGAGCCTGAGGCACGGGAGGATCCTCGATTCGACAGAGTGGATTCTACGGGCCTTCCCTGTTGTCTAAGAGCTCAAAAGTTAGTCAACATGTTTGTTCTACCAATGAAATTTCGTCAAATTATTGTGGACATACATAGCACGGCCCATTGTGTGGAACGACTTAAGTGTCGACTTTCGAACTTAGCGATGCTCGATTGAATGATACGGTACAACATCCGTAGCTTGGAATTTGCATGTGACTGTTCCGTTACAATTTCGGTTTCTTCTCCAACAAGTCAACCTCGATGCTACAATACAGAAGAGTATCCTCCAATGCCTGCCCCATAATCACATCAGTCTTCGTGCTCATCTCTTCGGAAAAATCGAACAAGGAAATACGAAGAAGCACGAGGAAAGAAGGGAGACGTACACCCAAACGATGCTTCCTATTAATTTCCTGATAATCCTCTCCACAAAGCATGTCCATAAAATGATTAATGCTCGGATAATGCACGATCGAGACCTCATCCCATCCGTCCTTCCTGCCAAGCACACTACCTAAGATCTTCGCTTGCCCTCCCCTCTTCCCTCCAACCATAGCGAACTCCTGTGCGCAAGTAACTCATTCAAAACGTTTGAGAAACTGAAGGAGAGAGGGAACCACCTTGCCATATTTGTGATAGCTCTCCCGAGCCCATTCTCCCTCTTGGAACCGCATGAGGTTAAACATTGTCACTGGCCCATCGTACCTGTTCTGCAACGCCTCTCCCTTCTCCAACAGCTCCTTTGACAACTCCAAACTCTGTCCCTCGCCTTCCCCGCCTTTCTTCTGCTTCAACATGGCGAGGAACTTTTCGAGTGAACCTGTGAGTGGGACACCCTTCGCCTCATTCCTCAATCTCTCCGATGTCGTTTCGTATTCCTGCACCAGGTTTTTTGGGACACCAATTGGCAAAGTGTACACATCCGCCTTCTCCAGGATCTCTGGTGGGAGTTGTGACGTATTGGACTGTGGAGGAGATGGCAGGAGGAGAAGGATGGATGGAAAGTGCGACGGGAGGGGGAGAGGGAAGGGCTAACGACGGGGAATTGGAAGGAGGAGAGGACGAGGGAGGTGGGAAGGAGTGTCTGGACGAGGAGGAGGACAGAGTTGGGTGTACTCGAAGGCTTGTGAGTGAGTAGGTGTAATGTGAGTGCTGGCATGGGTCCCGCTAGTCCGCTTCGATATTCTTGAGGGATAAATCTGCAAAGGAGCGGCCGTGCAAGGGGCAAGTTCAAGGAAGGCTGGTAATATACAAGCCAACTTGAAGTTCGTCGTTACTTCAGGGTTAGATTATGCTTTCACCGTTGGTCGGTGCAGCATCTCCAGAAACGATAGGCGTTTGGGTTGCATATTAGATGCTAGCAGTGCTGTAATATGATGGGAGCAAATGATGAACGGCTTCGTAGGTGAGAGTTAGTATGAACTCGGAACATCAGTATCGACGGCGTCGCAATAGGTTTCATTAAGTCCTAACTTTACTACTAGTACTCAACAATCTTCGATGAACGTTTCCCAAATACTGAGATGTGAATGCACGGTACTTATACGGATTCAGTATTCATGATTTGATGAATGAATGTCAAACACTGGGGTTGGAACGATTGGCTGGCTGCTGGCGGTAGTATATATCCTTCCAGCGTAGCATGTCCGATTAGCACGTGAACCCCACATCGAGCCCTATCCCAAGTCTCCTTTTCAATACTGTATGGAGGAGGATGATACGAGTCTCACCTTCGTGTCAATGTCTTATTTAGATTGTAAGTCAGATATCCGACATCATTCTCCACACTCCCGAATCCAACTAACACCGTCCTCCTCACTCACCCCTACATCTTTCATCGTGATCCGGGCGATATCGATATCCTCCTCGCGCCACCACCCATAGAATAGGCGAACTCTCAGCTCACGTAGTCGCGCCATTGTTTCCGCTTCACATACATCCATCATATGCTCGACCTCGAACCCCCTGTTTCCGAAGAACCAAAGGATGAATTCTGGGAATACGAAGTCCGGGAAACAGGACCAGGCGACGGGACAGTATTGAACATCTATTCTTTCAATGCACTCTGCATTTGTCAGGGTTTGGAAGAGCTGTGGGTAAGCAAGGTTTGACTCTTCCTGGGCACCGTGGAGGACGAGGGAGGTGAGGTGTGTAAGGTGCGATAAATCAAGTGAGTTGGGTAGGATAGAACTCCCATCGAGTATGATCGTGCAATCTTCTAGAAGGGGAGGTAGAGCGGTGCTTGAAATGCAAGGAGGGAGTGGACACATGTTGGAGAGATGCAAGTATTTGAGGGTGTGCGGAAGCGGCATTGATGAGACAGGCGGATAAGTGTGAAGCCGCAGGGATATTAGGTCATGAGGTAATTGGAGGGAGGTCGGTGCTGAAGGGGAAGAGTTCTCTACTCTGTCAGCGGTGAAGTGTCTGATCCTCCCACCCATCCTCCACATAAAATTCTCGACCTCCTCCTTCCTCCATTTCCTAGAGCCCTTGTTCGAGCTCTTCAAGTTGTGTGCAAACACTACGGTATCTAGCTTCGGCAAGCCTCCCAATGTATTCCACACCGTCTCCATCTCGTTGTCGTCCCAAAACGCATGAACCTCCAAAGAAGTAACATTCGGCGAGCCCTGGATGAGCTCTTTCATCATCTTGACGCTCATATACTCTGTAAACACCAACTTCTTCCACAAAACGCCGGCACTAGGAAAGATCCTCAAACGAGCGTGCTGTTCCTTCGCAGTGTTAGGAGTATGCCAAAGAGCAACTGACACCTTTCCCCAATGGGGGCAGACATCAGGGAGCCTGTACACTGTTTTCTCCCAGTGCGAATATTCATCGGCATCGCCACGTGTGAGATTATCGAAGATGCAGGAGAGGAGCTCGTCTGGCAGAAAGGAGATGTAGCTAACCGCGGAATTTTGGGAGAGCGAGAGTTGGACAATGTTCGGTTCGCCTCTTTTAAGGCGGGGTGAAAGGTACTCGTCATTGTGATGGATTGGGGTGCAGAAGTTGTGTGCGTCGTATTCGGCTACAGGGACGAAGATCGCCTCCGAGCGATTTTCCGGGACAAGAACTATGCGAGTGAAGGATAAACGAAAGGACCAATGGTCAAGTCCTGGCTGCTCTGCCTCCCCAAAGGTTGCGGTGATATTTTCCTCGTTTATAGTGACGGAAAGATTCTCCACAGCGCGGTTGTCGGCTGCAATTTCGAGATTTCGAAGTGAGAATTCGGACAACATGGAGAGTGGCGCAACAGGTCCGACAGCCCCATCATAAAGGGGTATTAGATAGTTGAAAGTGATGCGGAGCGTATGGATTGGAGGAGGTAGGGAAGATAGGAAGGAGGGAAGAATGGAGAGGTAGAGATCACGAGCTGCTGGTGTTGAGGTGATGAAAAGGACAAGTGCGCTCGAGTCTAGTTCCTGTATATCCCATAAATCAATGTGGGGTCAAACAGGATAAGGAGAAAGCTAGCAACAGCAATCATATCATCCATGCGTTGCCGCGTCACACGCGGAAATCCAAACGATGGAGCATACTCCATGCACAAAGGGCAGAGGTCGAAACTGTAAGGATGTAGAAAGGATTGCTGGATCCTGGGCTGGACCCTAATGAGATCGATGGAGCGATGTTGTCGATGGATTAGGAGGGTCCTTGAATGGGAAACGTCCACACGTCCGGACGTTGGAGTTTGCATCGCGAACGTGGACGTGGAGAAGGACTTCATGGAGGCTACAGAGGAGAGTTTGTGCCAAGTTATTAAAAGTGCAGCCTAACATCATTCTTCAGCTTGACCTTTTGGAAATTGAGTACAGGCATCTTGAATGGAAACCGGCGACAGGAAGGCTGGCTTCGTTTCACTGCAACAGAAGCTGGTTTAATCACGAGATACGATGATGCACGGATGTGGCCGTCGCGCAATGGGATTTCGTCTGTTGATGACGACTCTCGCACAAAGGAGCGCATATGTTGTCTTTTATTTGACAACGACACTCGGCTTGAGAGCACTGACCAGAAATCAGAAGTGGGCTCGTGACACTTTGTCAACCTAAACGTATGTTGTGAACGGTACGGATGAAGAGAATGGTAAGCTCAAACACTCACCGATCCTAACAAGTGTTTGAGATAGGAAAGAAGAGAGTTTGGTTGTGAGACGACAAAGGCAGAAAGTGAACGGAGGAAGAAAATAGGACATGTAACCCTGGAATAAATTTTGCCACCGCCAGGAAGTTGAGGAGGGTAGGCGAAACTCACTGGCGCGGGAGGCACCGGAGACACAGAATATAGTAATTATCGGTTTAGGCCTGAAGACGCTAATTTCTTCCAGAGGGATAGCTCTTCAGGAAACTCCAATTCCAAGGCCACGAGGCAAGAAACAAGAACGCATCCTAGGGCCTTGGATTGCGGTTGAGGGATCGCAAAGACAACGCCCGTTCATCGTCACTTTTTCTGATTTGGTTACGCCTTCCGGAAACAGGTGGTTGAACTTTCGCTGGTTCCTCTTTCTCTTCAAAATCTCCCTCTCTCTTTCTCACGAACCTCGTAAGGTAAAACATGTTCGCAGCCGTGATATCTTTTCATGACTTCGGCAGCTCCCTCCATACTGGTCGCACATTTCCTTTGATTCTGTGCCGATATCAGCCACGTGGCCGTCATGTCGCTCGCTTTTGACTCTAAGTCGAAATGACTGTGTTCTTCCACATCGCTCCTCCCCAGCCTCCCAGACTCGCGTCCAGTTGAAGTCACGGTCTCAGGCTCCCCGTGCAAATCTCAATCTTCTCCTCGTTCCACCCTCCATAGAATAAAAAGATCGTTAAAAGTCCTCCATTCATACTTTTCGATCAATCGTCTTCACTCCAACCCACTAGAGCTTTTGCCACCAGCCGATCTCCAAAGAACTAGCGGATGAAATCTGCGAAATCGTCCAACTCCACCAAATTGTACGCGAGATCTATCCGCCTCACTCCTCACGCATTTTTAGTTTGTGGAAGAAATGTGGGCAACTAGTTTCGAATTTTCGTCGGTACGGAGGGAGATGAGATGTTTCAGGTGCGATAGGTCGGGTCGGGTCGGTAGGGTAGAGGTGGTTCCATTAGTCGAGTAGGGGGAGCTGGGCCGAGAGGTCTTTGTAGGAGACATGAGCCTGAGACAGAGATAGGGAGTGGTCGTAGATTGCTGACCGTCTGGCGCTGAGCTTTGTGGGAGAGCGAACCATGGAAGAGGTACCTTTTGAAGTGTTAGATCTGTGAGACCATGCAGCAATTGAAGTCCCGCTGACGCTCAGGCAAGCAGGGAAGTGCGACACGCTGACCACTCTGACGCTCCTACTCATCCTGTGCGCAAAGTCCTCCACCTCGTCCTTGTCCCACTTTCTTGAACCCTGATCTCCAAAGTTAGATCTCCTACCCTCTTCAAGCCTTCAGTCAACACGGCCATGGCTTTCTCTTCGTGCCAAAGTGCATCCAACCACAGCTCTGTAACATTCGGTGAGCCGGCAATAACCTCTTTTGACATCCCAACACCAATATGTCGGTTGAACAACAGCCTCCCGCACAGTCGTCCGCGCCATAACAGAGTTTCAAACCGGCGTGCTTTGTTCCACAGAGTCAGGTACGTGCTGATATCCAACTGAAACAGCCTTCCAGAGCTGCCAGACGTCAGAGACAGAATGGAACGGAGGTCTGTGTCCTCTTCTTCGATTGATGCGATGGATTCGGAGATGACAGACAGAAGCTCCATTGACAAGCAGGAGATACAGCATGGGGCAGCCGCTAGTTTTGGGCGGAGGGACAATTCTTTAATGTCCACAGTGCTCGAATGGAGAGATATTGAGAGGGGTGTCATCATTCGCCATCACTGAGAGGGACGAACCCTCGTTCCTTGCTAGAGTGTGAGGCTATGAGAGCGAAAGATAGCCTGACAACGATTTTCTGGAAGGAGAGGAGATATGCAACTGAAGATCTTGGTCCGTGGTGGCACATGGACAAGTGTCAGTCATTCCCCAACACGTACTGTAACGTATTCCCAGTCAAGGTTGGCGCAAACGTTCGCAACGCTATCCTTTGACAGTGCAGAGGCAGAGGCAATGGGGTAATGTTCACCCACTTAGGGATTGCTTGAAATCCAGGAAAAGTTGAATAGCTGGCGAATATTGAGTCGTTCGAAATCATGATGTTGTCAAAACAAAGGAGGGAAGCGAAGGTACATCCTGTCCACATGAATCAAAATGTGTAGTTTGTCGGACGATGTGACCGCCTACGATGGATCCCTAAAGCATGAACAACATTGAGATTTTGAGTTTCTCACGAACTTAAGACCATGTACTTACAATTTGTCCGACTCTAAAGAATGGTGACCTGGCCACAGTAGAAGGGCTTATTGCTCAGGTAACGGCCCATTCTTTATTTTCCCAACAGTACCTGAGTGTCTAATGAATAAAAGGCTTCATAGAGTTGTTGCTGAATTGAAAGAAGATTTTATCCCAGCTCGTAAGTATAGGTGATCCCGCCGTCAACAACTCCTCAGGGAATTTCATTCCGTGAGAGAGTTTGACCCTCTTCTTTGGAGCGTAATACGAAAATCCCGTCACGTTACTCTTCCGGGTCGTCTCGACACTGCCCCCAACAAATCCCTGCCCCTTTGGCGCTCGACGAACACGCCATCATCGTCCTCCTCGCAATCCAGATCTCCTCCTCAGCCCACTCTCCAAAAAACAAAAGAACACGTAAAATAGATCGGCTCCTCACTTTTCCCCCTTCAGACCTAGATCCATCTTCCATATCCGCATCGTTCTTCTTAGGTTTCTCAGCCCTTCGATCTCCAAAGAACCAATGGATGAAGTCTGGGAAATCGAAAGAGCTCACGAAGCAGTAGGAAATCTCTATCAATTCTATGGACTTAGCGTTTTTGAGAGTACTGAAGAACTCTCGCGAAACTAGGTTTGAAGTGTCCTTTCCACCATCGAGTATGAGCACAGTGAGATGTTGGAGGTGTGATAAGTCAAACGGGGTGGGTAGGATGGAGGTAATTCCATCAGTCGAGAACGGCGCGAGCTCGATATGGAGGTATTCTAGAAGAGGTGGCAGAGGGAAAGCCGAGAGGGATGGAGGGAGGGGGCATAAATTGGAGAGTTTCAAGCGCAGGAGGGTGCGCGGGAGAGAGAGGATCGGTGGAGGCGGATAATTTTCGAGCGTGACCGAAGTGAACCCCAGAGGTAAGTGGAGGCCATTTGACACGGAACGGGCAGAGGAGGAGGAAGAGAGCTCCTCGACTTCGTAAGCAGTGAGCCGTCGGAGCCTTCCACTCGTCCTCCAAGTAAAATCCTCTATCTCCTCCTTCCTCCACTTTCTCGAACCCTTATTGCCAAAGGTCACTTGCTCCAACTTCTTTAAGCTTTCGATTGCCCTCAAAACTATCCTCGCCTCCTGTTCATTCCAAAACGCATCCAGCCACACGTAAGTAACGTTCGGCGAGCCCGTGATGACCTCCTTCACCATCTCTACGCTGATATTTTGTTCAAACTCCAATCCATTCCATAGACGCCCAGCGTGAGGATACACCCTCAAACGAGCATGTTTCCCTTTCGCAGAAGAAGGTGGATTTGAATGAGCAACCGAAACTGCCTCCCAGAGCCGGCAGACTGCATGGAGCCTGGAAGATGCGTGAGAAGAGAAGGGGAAATCTCTATCTTCGTCAAATTTCAAGAAATCGAAGATGATGGAGAGGAGCTCGACGGGTAAGCATGCGATGGAGCAAACCTCTGACAGTGGGGGAAGCGAAAGTTGGATAATGGTTGCAGAGTTCTCACGGAGGGATGAGAGGCATGCCGATTCGTCGTCGCTGATGGGGATAAAGCGCTCTTCTTTCCTGGAATGTAAGGCGATGGGGCGGAAGATAGCCTGAGAGCGAAGCAGAGGAAATGTGCATGTAAAGGGTTCCGCAAAAGTGAAGGTCGATCTGCCCCAGAACCAGAGGAGGTATTCCGGATCAACAGGCTCGGGTTTTTCGATCCCAAAGTTTACCGCGACTGTTTTGAAGTTGAAGGTAACGCGAAGATTCGCTACCCCGTCCTTTTCCAGTGCATTTTCGAGACCTTCAAGTGAGATATGGGACAATTTCGAGGATACTCGTGCAGGGGCATCTTCCTTGAGTCCAAGTGGGAGCGCAAACGTGATGCGTAGGGTGTGAATGGAGGGGGTAGGCTAGATAGAAAAGAGGGAAGAATTGAGAGGTGAAGCGAAGCGATATTTTCCGACGGAGTTATAAAATTGACTATTGCGGTCGAGTCTCGCTCGTAAATAGCTTGCTGGCCAGTCATTTCCTCGTCAGAGATGTAGACTAACTAGATGAAAGAAAAGAACAGGAATGCGAAAGTTAAAGTGGATGACAAAGTCGGCAAAAATTCTCCCGGACGGGGAATCGAACCCCGATCTCCAGAGTGAGAGTCTGACGTGTTAACCGTTTCACTATCCGGGATAATCTGGACACTGTTGTCCGGATATACACTCAGATCTTACGACCCATGATGCAAACCTGGGGGAACGCTCTTTGCCTTGATTGATCCCGAAAAGCAAGTGTGGCTCGACGAGACGAAGCGCCTTCCCTGCCTTGGGCTGGAGGCGTTGACGGTAGTTTTAGAGGAAGAGGCTGCCTTGCTTCTGCGCAGGTCGAGTTTTCAGATCGCGTCTCTCTCGTGGGTCCGAGTCTCCTCCAAATACGCCGCACGACCTACGCAGCGGAACTCACGAACGTTCCCACCTCATCTCCTCTGCTATAAACCTTCTGTTACTCCTGGAACGCCGCCTAGAAGAGTGCCTGAAGCGAAAGTCAAGTTATCTGCATTGTTGCAGCCAGAATCCGAATTCTAGTCCAGCGTTCGTACCTCACCTGTTGACATCTTTACCCTGCTGCTTCTTACCTAGAAACACGAAAGCTGATATGAATGTGTGATGGAGCAGCGCGATGAACAGAACAACACCAGCGAAGGGAACGATACAAGTGAGTGGGGTCGATCCACCTCCATATTCCTATCCACCACAGCTTCCACCAACTCCTCAATCTCCCACACATCCACAGGACTATCCATGGCCAGAATACGTCTACTCTGCCCACCAGCTCCCTTCTCCCTCCCTGCAGCAACAATCGCCAATGCAAGTAGAGAGAGGGAGCATGCTCGACTCCATCTTTCAACGCATCGCCAGAATCAAACCACAACTCAACTCCACACCTTCTCCCGGCTCACCTCCATCGCCACAGTCACCCCGTTCACCACTTTCAACTCGCTCGCCGCATGCTGATCATGCAGTTTCGTATCATTCTCATCCACAGTCCCTTCCTCTCACAGACTCAAATTCCGGAGGTGCTGGTGTCAGGAACGAAAGACCTGCGTGGTGGCCGTCTCGACAGGCGCAGGAACGGGAACTTGAAATAGGAAGCGACCACCATCCTACTCAGCGCGGTGGCTATGGCACATTGGCGAATATTCCATTTCGACGTACTCTCCCGCAAGATCCTATAGAGGAGGAGGTTGCACCGAATCCATCATACCGTGCGGGAAGCGGAAACCGTCATGCACGCGCTCCTGAGAGAGATGAGGAGAGCGAGGAGTCGAGAAAGTGGAGGTGGGAGGAAACAGAATCAAGAAACGGCGAGTTCCAGAGAAGGCAAGAAGAGAGAAACAGGCATCATGGAATAACGAAACGGAACGGTGTGGGGATGGATCTTAGAACACATTTTGAGCCTGAAGACACGTCAGGGGATTTCGATCTCGCCCTCCGATACGCGATGGAAGGCATGTCATACTCTCCTCCTCCCTCTCCCACGCCACATACTGCGTCGAATCGCTCAGCTGGTGACTTCGACATGGAAGGGGAGGAAGAACAAATGGAAGCGATGAGGAGATTCGAGAGCGATCGAGAGATGGCTTTGAGGATGAGTATGGAGGATGAGGAGATGACTACCACTCTATTGGGGCTAAAGGATGAGGGATTCGAGGTGCCTGACTTTGTTGAACCTCCTCCCGTTCCTCCAAAGGAAAGGAAAGTTAGTTCGGAGTTTGAGATGGCCATGCCAGGTGGATGGCAAGATGAACGCGGAAAGGGTAAAGGGAAAGGTAAACAGAGAGCTGAACAGAGCGAGGAGGAATATCCGGCGCTGTGGACGAGAACCGCGCTGCGTCCTGACAAAGAGCTGGAAGGGAAGGTGAGAGTATTCTCTCCTTTCTTTCTTTCTTGACAATCTAACGATGACCTCGAAGCCGAAAACGACTTGTCAAATCTGCTTCGACCCTTTCATCTCCGTTCCGCAACCCTACGAACAGATGTTTGATTTCATCCCTTTTGCATCTCGACTTACCATCCACTCTCAGCCCCACCTCCACCGAGCTGGGACCTCGAGAGGAACCCAGGAAGGCAAGACCGCTATGGTGGGCTCGATCCTTCCCACCTGCAACGTTGGTCCCCTTTCCCTATCACAGGAAGGATGTACTGACGAAGTAGACCGCTGGTCACTTCAGCATTCATTCTGTATCTCTTGTCTAACGGAATACATCGATTCCAAACTAGCAGATCCTAACCCTTTCCCAATAAGATGCCCATTCCCAAAGGTCATACTTTTTCTTCCGATAAATAATATTAATTGTGTGGCAATGATAGTGCGAAACACGAATTGACGATAGTATGGCGGAGAAGGTACTGGGGAGAGAGAACATGGATGTATGGCACTTTAAAGCATTAGTAGAGAGCACACCAAAGGTATTTCTTCCCTCTTTATCATCCAATATACATGGCTGACGGAAATTCATTTAGATTTACTGTCCTTTCAAATCGTGCTCTCACCCAGTCACCATAGTTGAGGGCACAACAAGGGCCACCTGCCCCAATTGCAGGAAGGAAGTGTGCTGGGCTTGTAGAACCGAATGGCACGACGGCTACACGTGCGCGCAGTTCAAGGTGTGCTTATTCCAGCTTCTCCATCGCTCCTGTACTCACGATCTACATGGAATGGTGACGAAAGAATCTACCGCCTCGAGAGACGAAAGACGATGATGAGACGTTCAGAAGGTTTGTGGCGATGAAGAAGTGGCAGAAGTGCCCACACTGTGGGGTACGCCTTCCTTTCCTCTCTTTCTCATCTCCTGCTTGCTGATGGGACATGAACAGAATGTGGTGGAGAAGAGTAGTGGTTGCGATCATATGTCTTGTCGAGTACGTATTTCTCACATACTTCTTGCCGTTATTCGTTAAGAGTTGGAGCTGATTTCTTCCAAAAGTGCAAGAAGGAATGGTGCTACCGCGTAAGCACTTTTCGCTCTATGCCCACATTCGCTAACTCATGAGGGAACAACAGTGCGGCGGAGATTACAGAAATGGATGTTTGACGAGAGGGTGCAGGTAGTGAACATGCATGATCTTGCATCTGAAAGAAACAAAGCGTCATGAACGAAATGAAACATTTGTTGTAGTAACAATATCTGGCTGTTTTAGGCCTTTGTTGTGCTTGTCCAGTTGATGTTGTATGTCTCCATTTACGCACGTATCAGTGTTCTCCAGACCAGGTTGCAAGCCATTAAATCATTTGAGTTACCACACACACGAAGGAAGCCTCAGGGCAATCTCCGAGTGTTTCGTGTAAGCGGTTGATCCTTATTTGTGTATCACTTCAACTCCAATAGCGAATCTTCCATACCGCAATGCTCCCGATTAACAACACAAATAGATTACTACCACTATACTAAACCAACCAGCCCAATCCAAATCGTCAAAGCGTGTCCGTCCAAAACATAGCAATCCATACACCTCCAGCCCTCCCTCCACACCGCCTCATCCCTCCTTCAAACCCGCGGGTCTCAAATCCGGGCTCCTGCCATCCGTCTTCATCCTATGCCTCGTTTCCGCGCCTTCCACCCTCAACGAGAACCTCTCCTTCTCCTCCTGGTCCGCGTACTCCCGTAAACTCTCGCTCCTTTCCCTTCCATTCGAGGAGTGAGTAGAGGAGGATGAAGAGGAGGAGGAGAGGGCGGAAGTGGGGACGAAGCGGATGGGGAGGTAGTAGAGGAATCCTTGGGAGTCGCTTCCGTTCCCAGTACCTCCTGTGGCGTGAGGGGTGGGACTTGAGGAGGTGGGAAGGGAGATGGGGAGGGAGGAGAGGGTTGGGAGGGGGATTGTGACTGTTGTTGGATTGTTGGAGCCGTTGGAGGTGGGGAAGAGGAGGGAAGGACGGGAGCGACGGGTGAGGTAGAGACGGAGACAGCCTAGGAAGACGAGGAGACTGCCGAGGCGGAGGATGACTTTTCCATTCCTTCCCAAGAAGTTGATGAACCCCGCATCGGAGCTAGATTTGTCAAACGAGAGGGAAAGAGTTAGTATAGACCTCTTTGCTCGGACGAGAAGAAAAAGAAGGAAGAAGAGAGACGCACTCGTGCCAACTGCTGCCATAATAATGTTTCCAAAACGCCTCATCCGCGCTCTCCCCCTTTCCCATATTCTTCCCATACCATTTCCTAGGCAAGACCCTAACTTCCCTTTCCTCCTCCCTCCTGTCTCCCCACCACTCCTCATTCCCTCTCTTAGCTCCATGGGTGTAGGGCCACTGTCCATATTGGAAGGAGAGGAACATGGGGCCGGTGGAGAACATGACGGTGGGATAGTTCGAGCCGTAGTTGCGGTCGAAGGAGGGGAGGTTGTGGATGGCCATGAGCCAGAAGGGATGGGAGGGGATGGAGGACATGATGTCGTTGGAGATGCCGACGGGGAAAGTTTGGGGTAGAATCAATGGCGCGTATCTGGGAGATTATGCGTTCATTAACATGAGATATATGAGTTGGAGAGAGGGAAAGGAATACCTTAAGGGCTCCATGGATCGTTTGCAGCCTACGTCAAGGTCGAGGTAGAAACCCCCATATCGATGGAGGATGAAGTAGCGGATGGCGTCGGCGCGTTGGATGGGATAGGTGTACCCTTCGAAGGTGGAGAGGAACCAGGGGTAGTTGGTACGTATGAAATCGAGCGACATGGCGTCTGTCCACAACTTGTACTCACTAGCCATTCACATCTCAATTCATTCGCCCAAGCACAAAAATAGAAATAGAAGCAAAAGACGTACTAGTTGGGATGCATCCTCCTGCACTCCTCTGAGACAGCCTTGTACTTCTCTGGCAACCTATCGTCCTTCCAAGTCTGATGAATGATCCTAGGCACCAGAGTCTCCTCCTCCGGTTTCTTCGGGAGCATGTACCCCATCTCATCCGCAAACACTCCACCGCCATTATTCGCCGTCTCCTTAACATCCTTCACCTCATACGTGCTCCCCAAGATCCTCTCCCACTCCTCAGTGCCCATCGCGCCCTCCTCGACCCTGTGCTGTTCCTGTGCGAGGGAGACGGGCGGGAGCCGTGCCCAGCCTTCCCACAGCGAGATCTCGGAGGCGACGATGAGGTCGGCGGAGCGGATGCCGAAGAACTGGACGACGGTGGTGAGGACGATGAAGGTGCCGAGGAGGATGAGTGCGAGGAGGGAGAGCAGGAACGGGAGCAGTCGACGGGCCATGGTGTGGCCTTTTGGTGAATTGGATGATTAGTGGGAGGCTCTACCTATTTTTATACGGCCTTTTATATATTTTAACGAGGGATTGAAAGATGAGTTCTATTACTCGCGACTTCGGACTTTGCTGGAATAACTACGGCACAACTACGGGAAGAGAAGACAAATAACGCCAACCAATTTTCCAACAACGATAACAGAATGTCAGAAAAGCGTCCGCTCTCGCCCTCTGCGCCTGCTCCACCGATAAAACGCGTCTCCCTCTCCACTCCCCTCCAAATCAAGCGTCTCACGCCCACCGCCACCGTTCCCACACGAGGAAGCGCCTTCGCCGCCGGATACGACATCTACGCGTTCGTCTCCTTCCTTTTTTTCTAGACAGTAGAGCGAGGGTTGATTGTAATTCGGAGGAAGGGATGAGGATGTGGAGATTGCGGCCGGCGCTCGACACCTCGTTAAGACCGGAATGGCAATCGCCGTCCCGTCTGGATGCTATGGACGCGTCGCGCCGCGCTCGGGTCTTGGTGTGTTCTCTCTTGCCAAAAATCCGGTTATGTGATGGAGGGAATGGATGGTGAAGCTGTCAAACATGGGATCACGACTGGAGCGGGGGTGGTGGACGAAGACTACCGTGGCGAAGTCCGCGTGTTGTTGTTCAACTTGGCCACGGAATCTTTCTCGAGTTCGCCTCCTTCCCTTCCCCTCGAAATTTCGAATAAGTGGATCTGATGTCGGTGTGGTTAGTCAAGAGAGGCGATCGCATCGCTCAGCTTGTGCTTGAGCGGATTTACACTCCAGAAGTCGTCGAGGTGCAGGAGCTGAGTGAGACGGTTAGAGGAGAGGGTGGGTTTGGGAGTACTGGAGGGTTCGGAATGGTTGGCGCTGTTCCGGTGGAGGTTGATGCGAAGCCGTAGTGTTGAGGTGTTGAGACGCGTTCGAGTGCAGCGAGTTCTTGCTTTGCTGGGTTATTCTAGTTAGATGTGGTAGAGAGTCTTATATGGGCAATGAAGCAAAAAGCGACACGAGAACAAAACGTATTTGATACCATTTAACCAAGAAAGAAGGTCCATAAATTTGAAGAGATGTTATGATATCCTGCACTCTTCCCTCGCACTCTGTCGAGGCGCAGGTCGCTTTCCTATCTTCTCTACGACCTCGAGAAAACACACGTTCCACTTCCGTCCACATTCTTCCAACTCTGTCACCAATGCACCTCGCTCATTCTTCCAATTTTCTTCCATGCCTTCATCCACTTCAGCTCCCTCTACCTCGTCGTCATCCTCGCCTTTAACCAGAACGTCGACGTAAAGCGCGAGATGTTCCAAAGCCGGGAGATAACGTTCTGCTTCGTACCTTCGAATGAAACATTCTCGAATGACAGAAGGTCCAATCCTATCCTTCCCATCCCACCAAGGACAAGAAATCCGAGCCTCCAGAGCTCGAAGACTCGACGGCAAAGCATGAAAGAGGAGTTGGTCGAATCTATCGCCTCCCACGATGAGAGAATGGAGGTTAGGGCAAGAGGAAACGAGGTCGAGGACCGTGAAACAGTCCGAAGAGGTGCCTTTTCCTTTGAGACACATCTCCAGGTGCGAGAGAGCTTGGAAATGGTAGGCTGGAAGACGCGGAAAGTCTAGTCCGCCGAAGAGACGCAAGCGTTTGATGCTGGGTATGTATCCGAGGATCCAGGATATGGTGCCGAAGATCTCTCGATCTGAACATCGGAGCGTGAGGTCCTCGATGAGCAGGTTCTCACTTTCCGAGCCCTCTCGAAAGTCGATAATCTCGGAGTCGTTCGTCCATTCGAAAAATAAATCTTCTAATACCAATCCCTTGAGGTTCCTCCCATTGTTGACGAGATCAAACACCTGGTGAGTCTTGAAATATCCAGAGTCGAGATGCAAAATGGGGAAGGTCAAGCCCTTGAGAGACTCGAGGACGTGCGAGGGCACGATTTCACAATTCGAAGTATCGACCAATGGCACAGGTGCGGAATAAGGACCTTCGATCTTCACCCTCCGTAGACGCTCCAGACTGAACAAGCGCCTCCTCAGCGTTTCGAAAGCGACTGGGTCCCCACTGTATGTTGTGATCGAAAGAGTGACGATGGCATGGCGGAGCCATTCGTATCTTTGGCAGGCGCTCTCGAAGGTGAGGGATGAAGGATAGCCGCTGTTTTCTGGACCGACGTGGATGTTGACGTTGGCGAATCCTATCCTTCGTACAGGTTCTATCCATGCCTTACAACTAGAAACATGTCGGTGCGAATGCGGTAAATGAGCGATGCAAGTCGTAAACTGGTCGATTACTCACATCAACGCCAGGCGTATGAACTTTCGTTCCGCCATGCGCCTCTGTTCTAAAGGCACAATGACCCGTGCTGATGGTAAACCATTGTTTTGCGCGCGTTGCGGCAATGATGGATTAGGGTGGCCGTAAAGCTCAAACAGCTCCTCCAAGATGCGATGGATGAGTTCTGGAGGAATAAACGCCATGTCGTTCACATCATCACATCAAGTCAGAGCCAGACTCCTATGCAGCGGCGGATATGTGGGAGAGCAACACTGCCGCGGAAATTACTTAGAGTGGTACACGGCGCCACTTATTGTCGAATAGAGGGGGATTGGCTTTTGACATAATATCACAAACGATCATAGAAAGCATATTGAAACATGTCCATTTCCCCTTCTCCTGCTGCCCAAGCTCCGAGTCGTGCTCTGCTGACTCTCCCAGTTGAGCTTTTGCGCCTGATCTTTCAGGTAGCTATCGCCAGCTCCTGTGAGGCGCTTTCGGATCCAAACTCCCTCTCGACCACTGCACCTGTGTTTCCAGACCGTTCCAATCTCAGTTTACGCCTAGTCAATCGTTTTGTCTGCGGCCTTTGCACTCCATTTCTTTACCAAACCGTCTCATTACCTACGACGATGAGGTCGGGGGAGCGGATGCCGAAGAACTGGACGACGGTGGTGAGGACGATGAAGGTGCCGAGGAGGATGAGTGCGAGGAGGGAGAGCAGGAAGGGGAGCAGTCGACGGGCCATGGTGCGGCCTTTTGGGGAATTGGATGATTAGTGGGAGGCTCTACCTATTTTTATACGGCCGTTTATATATTTTAACGAGGGATTGAAAGATGAGTTCTATTACTCGCGACTTCGGACTTTGCTGGAATAACTACGGCAAAACTACGGGAAGAAAAGACAAATAACGCCAACCAATCCTCCAACAACGATAACAAAATGTCAGAAAAGCGTCCCCTCTCGCCCTCTGCGCCTGCTCCACCGACAAAACGCGTGTCCCTCTCCACTCCCCTCCAAATCAAGCGTCTCACGCCCACCGCCACCGTTCCCACGCGAGGAAGCGCCTTCGCCGCCGGATACGACATTTACGCGTTCGTCTCCTTCTTCTTTTCTACACAGTAGGATGAGGTTGATAGTGGTTGGAGGAAGGGATGAGGATGTGGAGATAGCGGCTGGCGCTCGACACCTCGTTAAGACCGGAATGGCCATCGCCGTCCCGTCTGGATGCTATGGACGCGTCGCGCCGCGCTCGGGTCTTGGTACGTTCCTCTCGTGAAAGAATCCGGTTATCTGATGGAGGGAATGGATGGTGAAGCGGTCAAACATGGGATCACGACTGGAGCGGGCGTGGTGGACGAAGACTACCGGGGCGAAGTCCGCGTGTTGTTGTTCAACTTGGCCACGGAATCTTTCTCAAGTTCGCCTCCTTCCCTTCCTTCGAACTTTCGAATAATTTGACCTGATGTCGGTGTGGTATAGTTAAGAGAGGCGATCGTATCGCTCAGCTTGTGCTTGAACGGATTTATACTCCCGAAGTCGTCGAGGTGCAGGAGCTGAGTGAGACCGTTAGAGGAGAGGGTGGGTTTGGGAGTACTGGAGGGTTCGGAATGGTTGGTGCTGTTCCGGTGGAGGTTGAGACAAAACCTTAGTATTAAGTTGTTGAGACGCGTTCGAGTGCAGTGAGTTCTTGCTTTACTGGGTTATTCTAGTTAGATGTGGTAGAGACTCTTAGATGGGCAATGAAGCAAGAAGCGACGCGAGAACAAAACGTATTTGATACCATTTAACCAAGAAAAGGGGCGTCCATAAATTTGAAGAGATGTTATGATATCCTACACTCTTCCCTCGCACTCTGTCGAGGCGCAGGTCGCTCCCCTATCTTCTCTATGACCTGGAGAAAGCACACGTTCCACTTCCGTCCACATCCTCCCAACTCTCTCACCAATTCACCTTGCTCATCCTTCCAATTTTCTTCCATGCTTTCATCCACTTCAGCTCCCTCTACCTCGCCGTCATCCTCGCCTTTAACTAGAACGTCAACGTAAAGAGCGAGGTGCACCAAAGCCGGGACATAACGTTCTGCTTCGTACCTTTGAACGAAACATTCTCGAATGACAGAAGGTCCGATCCTATCCTTCCCATCCCACCAAGGACAGGAAATCCGAGCCTCCAGAGCTCGAAGACTCGCCGGCAAAGCATGAAAGAGGAGTTGGTCGAATCTATCGCCTCCCACGATGAGAGAATGGAGGTTAGGGCAAGAGGAAACGAGGTCTAGGACCGTGAAACAGTCCGAAGAGGTGCCTTTTCCTTTGAGACGTATCTCCAGGTGCGAGAGAGCTTGGAAATGGTAGGCTGGAAGACGGGGAAAGTCTAGTCCGCCGAAGAGACGCAGACGCTTGACGCTGGGTATGTATCCGAGGATCCAGGATATGGTGCCGAAGATCTCTCGGTCTGAACATCGGAGCGTGAGGTCTTCAATGAGCAGGTTCTCACTTTCCGAGTCCGCTCGATATTCACTAATCTCAGAGTCGTTTGTCCATTCGAAGAATAAATCTTCTAATACCAATCCCTTAAGGTTCCTCCCGTTGTTGACAAGATCAAACACTTGGTGAGTCTTGAAATATCCAGAATCGAGATGCAAAACGGGGAACGTCAAGCCCTTGAGAGACTCGAGGACGTGGGAGGGCACGATTTCACAATTCGAGGTATCGACCAATGGCACAGGTGCGGAATAAGGACCTTCGATCTTCACCCTCCGTAGACGCTCCAGACTGAACAAGCGCCTCCTCAGCGTTTCGAAAGCGACTGGGTCCCCACTGTATGTCGTGATCGAAAGAGTGACGATGGCATGGCGGAGCCATTCGTATCTTTGGCAGGCGCTCTCGAAGGTGAGGGATGAAGGATAGCCGCTGTTCTCTGGACCGACGTGGATGTTGACGTTGGCGAATCCTATCCTTCGTACAGGTTCTATCCATGCCTTACAACTAGAAACATGTCGGTGCGAATGCGGTAAATTAGCGATGCAAGTCGTAAACTGGTCAACTGCTCACATCAACGCCAGGCGTATGAACTTTCGTTCCGCCATGCGCCTCTGTTCTAAAGGCACAATGACCCGTGCTGATGGTAAACCATTGTTTTGCGCGCGTTGCGGCAATGATGGATTAGGGTGGCCGTAAAGCTCAAACAGCTCCTCCAAGATGCGATGGATGAGTTCTGGAGGAATAAACGCCATGTCGTTCACATCATCACATCAAGTCAGAGCCAGACTCCTATGCAGCGGCGGATATGTGGGAGAGCAACACTGCCGCGGAAATTACTTAGAGTGGTACACGGCGCCACTTATTGTCGAATAGAGGGGGATTGGCTTTTGACATAATATCACAAACGATCATAGAAAGCATATTGAAACATGTCCATTTCCCCTTCTCCTGCTGCCCAAGCTCCGAGTCGTGCTCTGCTGACTCTCCCAGTTGAGCTTTTGCGCCTGATCTTTCAGGTAGCTATCGCCAGCTCCTGTGAGGCGCTTTCGGATCCAAACTCCCTCTCGACCACTGCACCTGTGTTTCCAGACCGTTCCAATCTCAGTTTACGCCTAGTCAATCGTTTTGTCTGCGGCCTTTGCACTCCATTTCTTTACCAAACCGTCTCATTACCTACACCCGCTCTCGTTCGCAACTTCCTATCCATCCCCAACGCTCTTGCTCTTCGAGGAAAAGTTCGAAACTGGGTGGGAATAGAAGGACAAAACCCTTTGGTACCTTTCAAATACGTCGGAACGCTCGTCGTGTTATGGAAAGTGGATCGAGTTACAAATGCGCAGTTAGATCTTTTAGTTGATCTTTTCGGAAAGCTCTCGAGTGTGAAGCATCTCGTTTTAGGTTATCAAGGAGAGACATACGACACTTACAACCAAGCCATCCATAAGGCACTCGCGGGATGGAATCTCAAGACCGCACGTCTTCATGTCGTTGGCTGGCAAGGGTTAGGACTCTCGTGGTTCACCCCAGAGGATTTGGTGGACCTTCCTGAGACATGGGGAGAAACTTTGGAAGAGCTCGCTATTCAGTTGTCCGAAGTTCCACGCTATGCCTCGAGAATGAAGAAATTGAAGCGATTGAGGATATTGGCCCAGCAGCCTCGATGGATGGAAGAAGCAAACTTTCAGGTCTTACGACAAGTTATTCCGACCTTGCAAGAAGTGGAAATTTATTGGGCATGGACGAAAGTCACAACACAGTTGAAAGAGGATGGACTGGGGCTAATGCACCGGAACAAGTGGAGGATCTTTACTTATAATTATGTGAGTCCCCTCCTTTGGTCCTGGCACATTATTTAACAGTTTAAAAGTTTGACGGTGACAAAATAATACCATTGGAGGAGGTATCGTTGTAACGAACCCCGGAGCTGAGTGGACAATCGCCATCCATGATTTCCTTCCCATAGTCATTTGCTCTTTTATTCCGCTTTTTGGACACGCTGAAACAGGTGGCAACTCGTGAGCCTCCATATACTCGTCGACTACTTGCAGGTCGAAGAGTGAATACTTCAAATGCGTTTCATGGTTACTAAGAGAAACTTTCTACGCGCAACAAGGAGAAGAGGCGACAAGAGCTGCTCCCAAAGAATTCCCATTTCATCAAAAGACTCACTAAGATGTATCTTCTTTTTCCACCACATATGCATCTTTTGACAGCCCGCCCTGTTCATCTGTTTCCGCCACTAAGTCTACCACACCAAAGATAAACAACATTGTTGAGTCGTGACTCACACCTGTGGCTGTTGGCTGAAAACTCAAGGCAAGGAACGACGAGATCTGCTTAGAAGCCTCCCTCTTTCACCACTTTCATTCTCGAGCCTCATGGAATCACTCTCCCACCTCTCAGACTCCCTCAGTGCCGCGGACAAGGGCGGAAGACACGATTATACGCCACAAGATCTGACGAATCAGTTCAAACAGGCGGCAGCAGGAATCAGCGTGCTTTACACTGAGGCTGCTAAGGCATCGAAGAAAGGTATGTCCTTGCTCTTGTCTGTTATGATCCGAGGATATTTCTTGATATTGCTTTGTTAAAGCTTACAGCACCGGTTATGCTTCTGCGATGAAGGATGTCCTCGAGTTCCTTCAGCATGGGTTAGACCATCGGCCTCCCCAACATGTTCACGGTTCTCGGGGGAGATCAAGGGCTGACCACAACGCCATCACGATTGAGAGAGTGATAGATTACATTGAGGTGCGTGTTTCCATTTTCAAGGGGAACGAGGCTTGACATCACCTGACTGCGTTACTGTCTGCAGGCACGGCAAGAAACCGTTCGCTCGCTTTGGGAAGAACAATTCGGAGGCGAACCGCCAGTGGCTCCTCATCAATCTGCACGACCTACTGAAATGGCGCACGTCCCCGCTCAAGCTCCGTCTGCGAAATATGCAGCTCCTCCCGCACCCGCAGCCGAAAATGCTTCCTCTTCTCGCCCCAAGCCCGCTGTATCAGCACCAAGACGGACGTCCCCATCCACCCGCTCTTCCCCACTCCAGGAACGGGATAGGAAAGCGAGAGCTAGTGGAAATACCGCGAGTGGACACAAGCGACGCAGGAGTCCCGACGTCGTTCCCGTCGTCCCTACCCTGGTTGATTCGGATATGAAGGTCACGGAGATTCTGATGGGTGAGAATGAGGAGGGGATGACGGAACAAGGAGGTAGTTATGGCAATGAGTGGGCCGAAGTGAGGGGCGAACGGCCGTTCAAGAGGTTGAATCGGAGGTAGAGGTATGTCTGTTGCTTTTGTTATTACCTTATGAATGGGTTTAAATGCATTTTTATGTGCAAAGGTTGTTTAAGGTTGTTTACTTAATGGTTTTTGCATGTGATATGGTCCGACTTACTGAACACACGAGGAGTTTCTCGACGACGTTTTACTCATCTGACGATCAACCGACATCAAACAATACAGCCACAATCAATCAAAGGCAATCCAGTTCCTTGTACCAGATATTCGAGCAGATCTCGTACTTCGCTTCATCCTCCCAACGAATTATTCCCATGTTCCTTCCGTTCGATTTCTGGAAGCCATCGCCTCTTCCTTCGAGATTTGTTGCCCCTAATTTGTACTCTGGTTGATTTTCAGTTCCAGCATGTGATATTTGTACCCACTTTCTTCATCTCCCTGCTTCTCGGTTTTCCTTTGCTTGTCCTGTTCCTCCTTGATCGCTTCAGATTCAGTTGGTCACCTTTTACAATACATCTCTCTTCTGCAACGCAATGTCCTATGCTCCCATGCATTTCTCGTCCCCGATGTTACTCTAAATTGCTAAGTACTTGTATGTCGCTGGGTGAGCATTGTGGTCTCAAGTTCAAGCAGGATTCGTGACAACTATATACAGAGGGAGCACTGCTAGTATGAGGGGGATACTGAGCTGATCGAAAAGAGCACTGAGAGTCAAAGAATATGGAGCAACCTAAAGAAAGAAGCACTGCCTAAGACTCGAATTGCGAGAAGGGTGTTGCCGTAATCTACATTCGATTGATCGGGGGCACGAAGGGTTACAGCAGTAAGAGAGAGAGGAAGAGAAGTAAGGGAAGGGAAATGTATTGTGATTTGAAAGGGAGAGAGGGAGCAAGGAGGCTGATACAGTCTGCAGCCTCGTGAGGTAGAGGTAGAGCACTGAAGCGGAGGCTGATGGATGTGGCACTTTCAGATGAAGAACGTGAGGAGAAAGATGGATCCTGAAACGAGAAGAATGGAGAAAGAAGACTCGATGAGGAAGAGAGACGAGAGGAGAGCCAAAGAACCTGAACGTCTGTACCTATCTAGCCGAAGCAAACTGCAAGAGATCGAGAGAGAGAAGACAAGAGCAAAGAGGGAGAGAAGATAATCGGAAGATATGAGCCCGCCCCCCAACACGCGCAAATCTAGCGACCAAAACATACCACTATTAACCGTTACCGTGAGTAGAACGTCATTTGAGCCAAACACTAAACATCACTGAAGTGGAATCGAAGGGAACTACATCGATCAGTCTCCTTCGTTCGCTTCTTCCCCTTCGTCCTTCCGCTTCGCTCCTCTCCTCGTCGGTATGCGAACTCCTTGTTTTGCGAAATGTTTAGAGAGTGGAGTGGGATCGACCATTCCTGGGCTGTATCACCATGATGATGAACTATAAGTTGGAGTGTTGTATGCAGATGGAAAGCGCACAATTTTTTTGCCGTGTATACAGTGAATGGCTGCGTGTGACAGGTGCACACAGCTCTCGTCATTCCATTGCTGGTAGTCCATCCATTCCTGTTCCCACGTTAGGGGTCAGTTATGATGTCATGGCAACCAGAGGAAGAAGCACTTACTCTCCCTGAACTCCGATGTTGAAGAGCATTAATCTCAGTCTGTATGTTCCTTCCGTCCTCACACTATCCATCAGGACGCAAGAAGTCAACTCATCATTCGAGTTTAGCTGAGCAATAAAGAGAGAAGAACTGAGGGGATGAGAAGAGGGAACCCGAACCTAAGGTCGTGGAAGATGAACCAGATACCACTCTTGCCTTCCAAATCGTACAATTTATGATTACTAGCTTGCAAATGTCCCACCACGTTAGCGGTCGCCTCAGGCGCGTCCCCTTGCGTCGAAGGCAACACGAGCCCTTGTCCCTGTTGCTGCGGCTGCAATGGTTGTCGTGAAGAAGACGGGCCCTCGCCCTGTGGGTTCTCGTTGTCCAGCTCCGAGTTGATCGCTTCCAATAACGGGTTGGTGGGCGGGGTACTTGAGTAGTGAGGAGGGAGCGGTCCGTATCCTCCCTGTGCTTGGGGATGCGCTTGGTGTTGGTGGAGCGCAAAGTCCTTCCAAAGGAAACAAAGCAGAAGACATGGTCAGAATTGACTCAAACAGAGGTGAGAAGGTGGCGAGGAAGGAACTGACTGTAGCTGACGATTCACCGGCACCGTTCTCATATGGAGATCCCCCCGATCCGTTCCAGGACCCTCCTCCGTTGCCGCTGGCTGGGTTCAGGAGATGAGAAACGTTTGGAGAGGTGCTCATGCCGTGAGGATGGATGACCATGTTGAGGTCGGTGGAGAGGTTCTCAGCCCAGATGTCAGCGTTGAGGACGAAGAATGTAGCTTCGATATCACTTCAACCATCCATTCCGCCTTATCAGCTCCTCCGCGACGGGACTCAGATGAGGAGGGAGGAGAGAGAAGATGTGGAACGCACTCGCAAGGTACTTCTTCGTCGTCCGCATTCCAGGCGTGCAACTTGACCATCACTGGTGGAGAAATCGGACGACGATCCTGTAGTTCAGAGAACGAAGACGTGAGGACTGCGGGAATGAAATAGGAGGAGGTGTGCGAGAGGAAGAGGCACTTTGTCTCCGAATCCACACATCCGTGCCCTCTGTGGCTGCTGCACGATCTCGAGAGTCCATCTCACGCTGTTTTCCGGATTTGCCACAGAAGAAACAAGATGTGATATTGCGAATACGAGGGTTGGGATGGTCAGATGGGAACACGGATGAGAAGAAAGGGAGAAGCGCACATCTGGTCTGCGTCGTTCTGCTGCATCATCTCTCCATTGAGGAAATCGAAATCTGCCATCTTCCCGTTTCTGGCTTTTAAGGGTATTGACAACGACCCAAGACCGAATCCTGCAGATATTCTCCCGCGTCAAAAGATTTTGGAAGTGAGGAATGAATAAGCCGACTTCTCGAATGCAAACAAGAACGCGTCTAGAAAGGTTGTGGAGTTGTTTTTGCAGCGATCCGCCTGGCAATCTCGATGGGAATTGAATGGACGTGCCGATGGAGTGCCTGTAGGCCAGGGAGGAGGGGAGGCACCCTTGCTCTGGGTCGTTGCTTGAATTTCCTCAACGTTGCTAAACGCCGGAAGTATTTACGGATGTGGCGGCGACTGCTATAGTTGGATGTCTTCTTCCCTTTGTTCCAGCGTTGTGTTTCCGTCACCAACCCCGCTTTCGCTTCACTCACAATGCAACTTGAACTGTCGAAATCAGGAAGTCAGAGTCTTGGACTCTTTATCTCGCTTTCCTTTTGTCTACTATTTCCGCCTTTATTGTAAAGTTTTCTGTGCTTATCTTTGCTTCCTCCAGAGCCTGCACCAAGCTCCGAATGAAAGCGATCGTAGATTTCAATGGAATGATGCAGTACGAACTCAACTCGCTTATTGTGCACTTATCAACTAGCGGGTACGATATGATTATCATTCTTCATTGTCAGTATTACTGGATATACACCATAACTTACCCTCTGTACATCTATTGTGTTGATTATGCTAGAGGAGGATGCAGTAGATCCAGATGTCTCAGTAGGCAGTATGGAAGCGGCACTGTACCCAGGTGATTGCAACACTGTCGACGTGGCCTGTCGACGTGTTCTGCGCTTCAGATGGGTCGCAAGTCACGCTGCTGTGCATTATGCCATATCTGGATTCTGGAGCACCTAGATGGTGCATAAAAGGCGAGGGCACGA
The DNA here is from genome assembly GCA_021432655.1 of Atractiella rhizophila. Lineage (NCBI taxonomy): Eukaryota > Fungi > Basidiomycota > Atractiellomycetes > Atractiellales > Hoehnelomycetaceae > Atractiella > Atractiella rhizophila. The sequence goes on from MU271306.1 coordinate 67,100, forward strand.
TAGTCTTCGTCAAACACCACGAAGGCAACTTGAAGGAAGATGGCAAAGACCACGTTCCTCTCCCTTCCCCGCGAAATCCATCGACAGATCTTCAATCACCATGTGGCGGCGACTGCTATAGTTGGATGTCTTCTTCCCTTTGTTCCAGCGTTGTGTTTCCGTCACCAACCCCGCTTTCGCTTCACTCACAATGCAACTTGAACTGTCGAAATCAGGAAGTCAGAGTCTTGGACTCTTTATCTGGCTTTTCTTTTGTCTGCTATTTCCGCCTTTATTGTAAAGTTTTCTGTGCTTATCTTTGCTTCCTCCAGAGCTGCACCAAGCTCCGAATGAAAGCGATCGTAGATTTCAATGCAATGATGCAGTACCTCGCTTTGTGTACTTATAGACTAGCGGGCATGATATGCTTATCATTCTTCATTGTCAGGATTACTGGATACACCATAACTTACCCTCTGCACATCTATTGTCTTGATTATGCTAGAGGAGGATGCAGTAGATCCAGATGTCTCAGTTTGCAGTATCGAAGCAGCATTGTAGCAAGGTGATTGCAACCCTGTCGACGTGGCCTGTCGACGTGTTCTGCGCTTCAGATGGGTCGCAAGTCACGCTGCTGTGCATTATGCCATATCTGGATTCTGGAGCACCGAAATGGTGCATAAAAGGCGAGGGCACGATATCCTTGCCAAGCACCACGAAGGCAACTTGAAAGAAGATGGCAAAGACCACGTTCCTCTCCCTCCCCCGCGAAATCCATCGACAGATCTTCAATCACCTCCTCCCATACACCATCACCGTATCCTCAAACGCTTCCGACTTCTCCACACTCCTCTCTCTCTCTCTCGTCTCTCGTTCCATCTCTCCAATCGCCCGAGCAATCTTGCACGAACGACCCATCTTCCTCCAACAGACAAACGTGGATGGATTCCTTCGAGCTTTGGTAAAGGACAATGTTGATGGGATGGGGAAGAATGAGATGAGGGAGATGGTCAAGGAGCTAGATGTCAATTTGTCTGGTTTTTTGGATGAGAAAGGGGATCCGCAACGCGGTCCTTCCATTTCCTGGTTGGAGAGTGTACTCTCTGTCGTCCATCTCCACTCCTGTGCTATCCGAGGTTGGTGCCTATCTCCCACCCTTAGCAGGCAACTGATCCAGAAACGATTATCCATCGCAGGGCTTACCAATGTCACCTTCCGTCCAGCCCTCGACGCTCTGGCCAGTCACAAGCTGATCCGCCTCTCCCTCCGCGCACACACCAATGCGTCCTTGAACACAGCCTACCTCTCCCGCCTACGTCACTTTCCTTCCCTCCTCTCCCTCTCCCTCTACGGAGTCAACCTTCCTACCATCCTACGCTCGAAAGAATATGTCTGGGAAGAGGGTACCGAACCGACCTTTCGCCTCCGTCGTCTCGAACTCGAATACTGCGAAATCGCACCATGCCTTCCAGGTCTACTACGCTCTTCTCTCGCACCAAAAGAAGGGGAATACACAGTCGGATCACTCACGACTCTACTCGTTAAAAACCACACCAGCTCAATAATCGCCGTCCTCCGGACCCTCTTGCACATCCCAAGCTGTCGAGTGGTCAACATATGGATAAGCGTCTCCTCCCGTCCAGTCGATCTGGACTACACGCTCAGGCAACAACTCATGATGAGCGGGATATCCAATCCGCCTCTAGGTCTCAATGGGGACCCAGAGCTGGACCGGTCCCTGTGCGCTCTCGAAGGAGTGAGAAGACTGCGTTTCAGCGTGTCTGCCGCTCTCGCCCGTCAGCCAGTTCCTGGGAGCGAACCGGGAATTTTGAGGTTGAACACGTTGGAGGTGTTGGCGAAGAAGGGATTGGAGGAGGTCGTGTTAGAGATGGATGAGTCCGAACATGAGTGGAGGATGAGAGGAGGGAAGGAGGATCTAGCTGCTAAGTTGAGTGAGTGGATCAAGGCTGGAAAGCTCGATGGCGTCCGTGTGAGGGTTGTTTGGAAATGATCGCCTTTTGGGGAAGAATGGCAGTCCTCAGGGACGCGTACTCATAAGATGGAAGAAGCAGAGAGCACACTTTGCAGGACACGAAAGGTTACAACAGCTACGAAAGAAAATATGCCTGTGGTCAGCGCATTTCAGCATTCCGAATTGTCAACATGTAAACCTCAAAACATGGCAGTTCAACTCCTAATGAAAGACGTGTTCCCACTGAGATTCCCCGAGTCAGGTTCCTCAAAATACCAATGGTTTCGGTACATTTACATACAACCTCTCCCCAGACAAGAGTCTGCAAGGTTGGGGGGGATACTTCGAGTATGGGTACAAAGTCAATCCCAATTCTGCTGTCATACATCGCTAACACTTGAAGTCTAAAATCAGGTTTGTCAAAGCAATAGTCAATGACAGTAGTAGTATTCGGTAGGTTGCCGAACGAAGGCTCAAAATGGTTAAATGCCGCATGACGAAGCTCAAGCTCGCAAAGCGAACGAAATCGTGAGAGGTAGTCGAGTGAGTCAGATATTTGAAGCGGGTGCTCGTCTGGGACCCCATGAAGCTTCAAGCTCGATAGATGACTGTAAAGACTAGCCGAATGCATCATGACGTAAACGCAGGCGTTTTGATGTAACCCTGAACATGGGAAACCTAGTACACTAAGGCAAATGGTTACATGAAGCAACACACCTTGCAGAGACAGTGATTTAATGCTTGCTTCATGCAGAATCCTGGACAAGCTCGCTGACCCACCGTGGAGCCCAATAGCCAAGTCATAGCTAATATTTTTGACCAAATTGCGCAGTTGAGGACTCCGCTTCAAAGTCTGCAGAAACAAGACTTCATCGTTCTGGTCCTCCCATTGATACCATCCTTTCAGCCGTGGTGTCTCGTAAAGATGTCGCCTCCCGATATCAAAGAACCTCTTGTCAGATCGAATGAAGGAGGTTAGCCCGTGTCTTCCGCCCAAATTATCGGCAGCTTTGGCATCAAAATTAGAGTCGAAGGAAAAGGTAATGGCTTGAGGAAGAATAAATCTCATCTACGAGCTCCAGAGGTAGTCGTCCAAAAGCTAGCATCTCATAGAGAACCACCGTCTTGATCTAAACGCCATAATGATGAGTTCTTCCAACCAATAACGAATTCGCCTACCATAACGACTGGTGCACGCAGCTTTGGCTTCCTATTTACCTTCAGATCAATAACCTGTCATTATGTCCCAGTAACATTAGTCACCTATTCTTCTGCTTCTTTCTTTTTTCTTCCATGGCGACTGAGGTGCTCATAACGGAACGCACTAAAGTCCAGAGAATCCTCACTCTCTGGGGGTTGCTTAAAAGCTGCATAAAAATTTGTTCTTTCGGCTGGCCCTATCTTGTAGATGCCGTTGCTGTCTGGGTGCCATTCGTAGAAATCATAACCATACCGAAAACAAACAACGCCGTAACTTCCTGAATGATCGCCATCAAGCCAGATATAAAGGATCGTGCTAGGTACGGTGTCGGGTAAAGGGAGATCGAAATCCTGACAAAGGCTAGAAAACATTGAATATCTTCCCCAAGGATACCAGATCGCAGAATCGTATGGAGCAGAGTATTTGTTGTGATCCAGAGGAAGAAGTCTTCTTTGGAAGATTGGATAAGAACCAGCTCGCACAAGATCGATGATCCGTTGAATGCATGAATCCGAGAAATGTGGATGAAGGCGGAGTGCAGGACAAATATCACCAGGAGATCCTGGTTTTGCTCCACAGGTGGGACAATATTCTGACGGGTTACGATACCCTTCACCCATGTCATCGATTTCTTCATCGGTCAGAGGCTTGGTGAGATATTCTCTCTATTTCAGCCATTCGGCATCGAGGTCGAGATCTAGCTGCGTATGCTGCTCCATTCTCGAAAGTATAGAGAGCACGATTCTGAAGTGCAGAGTGAAAACCCTTTGCAACGAAAAGATGCAAAATGGGATCGGCTTAAACGCAGAGTGGGAACTTCCTAAAAGGATGGTGACTTTGTTTACCTGATGACTGGATAGGTGGAAACGAAAGCTTGCGGAGAGGACAAAGGGCAGGTCACAAAAGCACACAGCGAAATCGGGGGAGCTGCACCAAAAGGTCCGGTAAGATCTTAGCTAAAAGGTATTGGTAAATGATGGTCCTGAGTTAAATTTGTGGCTCCAACAACCCTTGAGGTAAGTTGGACGAATTTCAGGCGACGTTATTAAGAAATGCTTATTTATTGAAGGGAATAGAGACTCTCAAAGCTCGAATAATTGCCTAATTGTCACAAAGACTCTAAATACTAAGAACAAGCGTACATCGATAAAGGATCAGCATCAGCCAGCATTCATGTCCAGAACGCACATCTTCCAAACCCTTGCCTTCTCTAGTTCCCTCTGCACGGAGCCTTCCTCTTTGTCCCAGGGGTGCCATGGGCGAGGCCTTGGAGAGTCGAAGTCCCTCACAGATATCTTCAAGCTGTTCAGAGCAGGAAGGTAATTTGCCTGAATAAGGCAATCGATGAAGACCCGCCGAAGAAGCGACGGTGTTAGGACATCTTTGTGATATAAAGCAACATTAAAAGATAGTACTCGAATGGTTCGAGGCAAGATGTCGAAGATTGTACCGTCCCAACCAGCCCGGTCGCACCAGCCAATGTCGGTGATGGATAACGACTGCAGGTTCGGGCATGCTTCGATTAGAACATGGGCGGACAAATCTTTCCTAGAATATGTGTGCAGGGACAAGTCAAGCGTTACAATGTGAGCTAGAACGAGCTTATGAGGAAGGTGGGAAATTCCTGCTGACAGGCGCAAAGTACGTAGGCTCGTCGCTCGTAAGAGGAATGCTTTAAGCATTGAATGAGGGACTTCGCTGTGATACACGAGCTCAATCTCTCGAAGATTTGAGTTAAAATTGTTGGTTCCGGTTGGTAGAACGGTTGCGTTGTGCAAGACCAAGGTCTGAAGTGTTGTTTGAGAGTTGGACAATGATGTGAGTTTGTGCATCGGAAGCATAGGGCCGTTTTTAAAGCTAAAGCTGGCAAGTCGCAGGCCCTCAAAGGCATCGAGAAAATAAAGAGGCATTGGAGGCACCAACGGTTGACCTTTGGCATCGACGACCAGGTGTTTTGTAACCCGTAATCGCGAAAGACAAGCCTTCAAAGGGATAAGAGAAGCTTCTGAAAGCGTTCGTGGGTCGACCACCAACTCGAAGTGAGTAATCAGCTCGTTTAACCATTCATGCGTCTGAAGGCCGCGAACAAGGGCGAAAAGGGGCAGATATTCGACAGAGCTTTCGTCGTCCAAGTGGACAAACACTGTACGAAAGGCAAATCTTCGCACTGGTGCAATCCAAGCCTTGCACCTGTGGGAGAAATATAAAAATGTAGACAAAGGCACTCTGCAAGCGAGATCACTCACATAAGTGTCAACGGGAGAAATTCCTCTTTAATCACACACCAAGGTGAGACCACATTGGCATCAGCTTGGAGGTCATCCACATAGTCCTCAAAGATCTGATCAATGATTTCGGCCGGAAGCAGGAAACGCTCATCTCGCTTTTGCTTTGAGGAGGTCATGATATGGAGGGACAGGAGAGCTGCGTAGTCACAAAAGTGGTTTATCAGCGCCCGCGTTAAAGAGGTGATGCAATGCAAATGTATGTCATTGTCGAGCTAAAAGGAATGTTGCGTTCCTCAAGACTATGGACCTAAACATTTTAACTTTTTGCAGAGACTGCCAATCGTTTAAATCTGTGGCATCGCAGCAATGACATCCCTGCTGAATGGAACAATGACTGGGACTGGTGTCCACCAACAACAACGTCACCCAGCTACACTTTCAATTGGGGACTCACAGCAGCTTATGTACATAAACCTGCTCCGTTCCCCTCGTCTTTACACCTTGCCTCCTCTTGTATCCCTTGTGATAGAACAGGATCAGGTGCTGCCTTCGTGAGTCATAGAATCAGCTCAACACATCAGGCAACTCGAGGCAAGAGGCAACATCCACACAAGAATGCGCATTCTGGTCTTGTGCAAAACTTGATAACGATGAAGGTGAGAACGACAACACATGCCATTGCGAGAAGTACTAAGATAAAGGTACCAAAATTAATGTCCGTTGCTGGGAAGGAAAGAAGGACTAAAGTGAGAGTAACCAGACATGATGCAACCATCAATCAGGCGTGTTTTCTCCATCTTGAACGTATGTATTCACCGTGCTCCTCCTCCACATTGATTGACGCTCGGTGCTGCGGCTCCGTTACCTGACCAAGGATCCAGATAGTGACAATCTACATCCCGCATTTAAGCAAAGACAGAGGGGTCTAAAGAGTTTGGACGTACTGGGATTCTGAACATACCAACCCGCTTTGTCTTGGTCATTGTCCCATCCGTCAGGTTGGGTAAAGTTGTATCCAGACGGAGAAGCTGTTGGAGTAGCATCCGGTTGAGTCACCACCTATCAGAGTACATCAGTGACATTCAGGGATTGAGAGGGATGAGTTTACGGATCCAGTTGGAGTGTAAGTAGGGAGGAGATTGGCATTTGGATAGCCCGTAATGCTTGTAGGTGGCCAAGTATCATAAGAGGCAGTCTCGCTGGCAATGAGGGTTCCAGCGCCGGGTCCTCCAGTCTGCCATCCACTGAAGGTTCCAGCCCATGGTTGGTTAGGGGCTGTGGCACCGTGAGCTGGTGGGTAGACCTGGCAAAATCCAACTGCATCTCGTGGATTCTGAGGGATGTAGTTGTATTGCAGACCGAGAGAGTAGGACCAGAAGGGGTTGATGGGGGCGTTCGTAACAGTGGAGTTTCCGATCTGCAGATTTTACAATGAACAAAAAGAAAGCGTGAGAAGAGAGAAGCAAACCTTCCAAGTCCAAAAGAAGTAGTTTCCAGCCATATCCATGAAAGCAGAAGCAACGTTCCTCAATCCGGTCTTGATCTCTTCAGAATAAACCTGGTAGTTGTCCCAGCCATCGCATGATCTGTCGCAAAGCGATTAGTCACGGAACCTTTAATAATCAAAAGCGATACGAACCCTTGACGAACAGAAGAAGGCGATGACGAGAGCGTAGCTTCGTAGCGAGTGCCCTGTCCTACATTATTGATGTATTTACCGCAGTCATTGATGGCAAGGGACATCTCTCCCACAAAGCCGAAGCCGAAACGGGTGAAAGTATCATTGTAGAGATTTCCCCAAGTGACCTGTGACGAAATCATTGAACCAGAGCCAGCGTTAAGGAGGAGCACATACGCAAGGAAGGTTAGCGTACTGCTCCAATGTGAGGTTCTGGTTAATGATGTCTGGGGTAAACTATTCGCTTCTCTCAATAGGCATCAACATTGAGAAGAGAAGGCTTACAGCAAAATAAGGGTGATGGTCCAAGAAAACTCTGTCACCACCGTCCAGGAAGCCAAACCAATCATCTTGTCCCACGAAGCCGCGATCGATAACATAGGCAGGCCCATTTCCAGCGCCAAACCCCGTAATATCTCTAACCATCTTATATGTCGACAAGTGAAACTGCTTCATGACCTGGGTGCCAATCATGTCTGCCTTCGGTTCATTGAGAACCGAGAAGATCGGGATAAGTTGCTGTTCCATTTTACCTTCAGCTGAGCTACGTGAAGATCGCTAGGACGTACGGTGTATTGCGGCTGCGAGACGAATTCGGTGAGCGTTCGGATGTAACTTTGAGTTCTATAGTTTGCCTATCAGCTGCCTCCCCTTGCCCTTCCAGAGATACGCGCCGTTGGGCATTAGCAATTCCCTAGTCAAAATACCTCAGTATTTGCGAAATCATGATAGACCAATAGCGCACCATAACACCCATCAAGAAGTTGACATTCCCCAACTGCAATATGATCTAAGCAAACTTGTGACGAAAACCTAAAACACACACCCTTCCAGAATGATTGTTTCCGTTTTGTGAGCCTACTCTCGCCATTACTCCTCCGTATTGAATGACAGCAATAGGTCTTACCAGGGACTGCGTGGAGGTCAAGGTTAACGCGAATGCCGTACTTTCTGCACCACTCAAAACCCTTCAAAACATCTATACAATTTTCATCAGTGGGGACTTGCAAGGGGAGAAGAAAACACAAACATTTCCATCCGACGCGTTCGAGGAATGGCTCTCCGTCCCAAGTCTCGATAACCCACCAAGGGATAGGAATCCGAACCCAATTGAGCCCAGCAGCCGCGATGTCAGCGATGTCCTTCTCGGTCTAAGATAGGGAAACGATGGTGAGTAGCAATGCTCAGTCTGGAAGAAAAAGGCGCACAATAAACGTGTTGTAATGTTCCTCGATTACCTGTGCTTTCCTCTCTCCCAGAATTGTGGACAGGGTCCATTCGTCCACTGCTGCAGGATTGGAGTTTTCGTAAGGCTCAAAAAGGCCAGGAACAATGAAGGGTTCGATATTTATCCATCCTGTCCCAAAATGAACCTTTGTTCCTCCTCAAGGAATTTGTGACTAAGCATACCGCCAAGGTTGACACCGTTAATTCTGTACTTAGCGTAGTCCCTGCGCGACACTTGCCTCAGTATGGCATAGGAAAAGGTAGAGGGAAAAGTACCAAGTCTCATTGAGCGCAGGGACATCAGCTTGAGCCCTGGCGGTGTTGGAGAAGGGAACTGCGTCCCAAGTTCCGCCGTAGTTATTGACGTAAACAAAACTCGATCCATCGTCCATGATCATTTCAGAGTTATCCATTCCTGTTCCTCTCCAAGCTCCCGATTTTACAGAAGGATTCGTGGCTGCAAAAGTGCTTGAGGTACCATTCCCGCTGCTCCCCCCGTGCCCGTTGTTTCCTCCGCTTCCTTCGTTGCTAGAGCCTGAGTTATTCTTCGACGAAGACTTGTTGTTGTTCGATACGACTGTGCGCCTTCATCAGCGATATGTCAGATACAAGGAAAAAGGAGTCGCGAACCAATGCCCACGGGAATAGCGACTGCAGCAGCCACGACAAGGAGGACTCCAGCGATAATCCAGAGTTTCTTGTTGCTCTTTCGCGCCACGTTCTGACCAGTGACTAGTCCCGTCTCTTCCTTGCCTTGTGAGTTGTATAACTTCATACCCGTCGTGCTTCCCCCTCCTGGACCCCCTCCGTACGTGGAGTCGCCTGGAGTAGACGGGTTGTAGTGTAGCGGCTGAGATTCGTGCGCTGACATTTGGTGTAACTGAGATGTTGGAGGTATTAAAGAGTGAAAAACCTATGAAGTAGATGAAAAATTCGAAAAGGAGCACCAGAAGACGATGGTCGTCCTTCTTGGAATCAACAGTCGGGATTTAGGGTTCCACACGCACGCCTTGGCAAGGCTGTACGTTGATGTTCGTTCCTTCATTCAGAGTTCATTATTGGGCCAGGGCAAACCTCGAAAGCTAGAAAGCAATCTATGTTACCCGCGCAAACATCGCGACAGTGTTGCAAGCACTCTTGAATACGTTGGCGTTCCCAAACAAAATCCGCGCCCGCAAAGCTTTCTTCCTGTGGGCTAGTGGGGTACTTGGTTGGAGAATTGGCCATTATTTGAGCCATAGTGGAAAGAAAGATGGTTGCCCCAGAGGTGAGTTCAGCTCTCTGGATCGACTGTTCATTTGCAACAACCATTTCATCTCAAGCGCAGTTTGCATTGTTGTCCCATCTATCAGGATTCACTACAAATTGCCTCTTGTGGCTTTGGCAAATGCTTAAAAGAGTCAACCGTCTCTTCTTGTATTCATCAATGATACCAGCTAAAATTGCTTTCCACCTTTATTGAGACTTATGACATTATTTGTGAACAGAGGGAATCAGCAACTTCGTAGAGACCTTCAATCGAAAGTTATGTCTTTCAGATCAAGCAATCTCCTAGCGATATGAAGCAGGCCAAGTTTTGTATTTGTGGCCTGCTGGAGAACATCACTTTGCAGCTGAGTTCAATGAGTCGGGACCCTATGAACTGAACATAGTACATCTAGAGCTAGGGAAGCTATTGTCAAGATTTGCAATGCCACTTCGTTACTCACAGTCGTTCCTTTTCGAACGAACAAGAGGTCCTGACGAGCCGGGATTCGCACCTGTTGCAAATGGCCATAAATGAGGAATATTGATATATTGCTTAATGTAGGCACCACGTACCTCGAAATTATCATGGAATTCGATACCTGCAGAGATTCTAGACCAGATGCTGGAGGAATTTATACGCATGTTACCAACCGACAAACTAGCTCCCGCGACAGACTCCTCATTCGGGAGAGGAGCCGTCTTAAACAACCTTCTACAAACGCACTTCGTTTCGTTGTCCCTCGTGTGTGTACATGTTTCCTACGTTATATTGTCAGCTTTGAAGCAACATATAGATCCACATCTTGGACAAGCCGCGTTCGAAAAATAGCCTTCCACTCAATTATAATTGATCTGCGTGCGAACGGGGTGCAAAAACTTACATATCCCTCAATATCCGTGTTCAACTCCGCACTTCAGAGATATTCCTGGTTGAGAAGCTGTATAGCTCAAGTCCACCTCATTTTCGAATCGTCAGCCTCTCCGTCAGTCTTTGCACTAGTCCAACCGTGCTTGTCACGTTTGCCTGGGCTCCTAGAAGTCTGTCTGGAGTGCATCTGGAGTGGCAGAGGGCACACATTGAGATCGAACGATTGCTTATCAACCTTGGACGGTTTGAAACTCCAGAGGATTCGACTCCATGGTGGTCAAACCTATTTGATGGAAGCTCTTACTACCCTCCTCATATCGCAGCCAACCATCAATCTGGTTGAACTGAACTACGTTACCCTATCGTCGGCATCAAATCCCCCAACTGCTGGCGAACAAGTCGACTTGTCAGCTCCTTTGGACGGTCTCCGCACCTTAGAGCTCTATGGAATAGCTGACACAGCGGTGTCACTCCTGCTTTCGTGGGCAAACAACGTCCAGACACTACGCTTAAGAACGAGAGACTCTCTTCAACTACCTAACAGTTTGGTTTTCCCTCACATGAAATCCTTGAATATTTTTTTCCTCAAAGAGGGTCGTTCGGGTTCGAGGGCGCATGAGAAGCCAGCAAATACCCTAGCTTCTCGTTGTCCCAACTTGAAATCACTTGTCGTCGGTGGAGATGGTTGGGATGGTGGTCTCTTCCAAAAATTACCTCAAGGACTACAAACTATTCAATTGAAAGTGTCGAGAAGGCAAAGAGACGTGATAACGCCGTCCATCATCCGAGAAACCTTTATTACCAGTGATTTCCAGAAGAACAAGTTTCTGCCTATGCTAGATTGTTTGGCGATAACCGCGATGATAACCAGCTTTCCACAGGCAGTCCATGGGACGAAACACGTTCACGTATGGGTGCTTCAACAGGAAGGGCTCCAAAGGGATTTACTGGAATGCGGTAGGAAGTGGAGGAAATGTATAGTATCTGTTCTTTAGCACATTCGTAAATGGAGCTCGAGAGTCATTTTGAGGGCCAAACTGCCAGCATTCCTTCGTTGCTAGAGCCTGAGTTATTCTTCGACGAAGACTTGTTGTTGTTCGATACGACTGTGCGCCTTCATCAGCGATATGTCTGATACAAGGAAAAAGGAGTCGCGAACCAATGCCCACGGGAATAGCGACTGCAGCAGCCACGACAAGGAGGACTCCAGCGATAATCCAGAGTTTCTTGTTGCTCTTCCGCGCCACGTTCTGACCAGTGACTAGTCCCGTCTCTTCCTTGCCTTGTGAGTTGTATAACTTCATACCCGTCATGCTTCCTCCTCCTGGACCCCCTCCGTACGTGGAGTCGCCTGGAGTAGACGGGTTGTAGTGTAGCGGCTGGGATTCGTGCGCTGACATTTGGTGTAACTGAGATGTTGGGGGTATTAAAGAGTGAAAATCCTATGAAGTAGATGAAAAAAATCGGAAAGGAGCACCAGAAGACGATGGTCGTCCTTCTTGGAATCAACAGTTGGGATTTAGGGTTCCACACTACGCCTTGGCAAGGCTGTACGTTGATGTTCGTTCCTTCGTTAGTTCATTATGGACTAGGGCAAACCTATAGACAATCTGGAAAGCAATCTATGTTACCCGCGCAAACATTGCGACAGTGTTGCAAGCAGAGTTTTACTCATCTTGGACTCTTGAATACGTTAGCGTTCCTAAATAAAATCCGCGCCTGTAAAGCTTTCTTCCTGTGGGCTAGTGCTATACTTGGTTGGAGAATTGGCCATTATTTGAGCCATAGTGGAAAAGAGAGATGGTTGCCCCAGAGGTGAGTTCAGCTCTCTGGATCGACTGTTCATTTGCAACACAATTTCATCTCAAGCGCAGCTTGTTGAACGTTTTTTGCATTGTTCTCCCATCTATCAGGATTCATTACAAATCGTCTCTTGTGGCAAATCCTTAAAAGAGTCAACCGTCTCTTCTTTTATTCATCAATGATACCAGCTAAAATTGCTTTCCACCTTCATTGAGACTTATGACATTATTTGTGAACAGAGGGAATCAGCAACTTCGTAGAGACCTTCAATCGAAAGTTATGTCTTTTAGATCCAGCAATCTCCTAGAGATATGAAGCTGGTCAAGTTTTGTATTTGTGGCCTGCTGGAGAACATCACTTTGCAGCTGAGGTCAATGATTCGGGACCCTATGAACTGAACTTAGTAGCTATTGTCAAGATTTGCAATGCCACTTCGTTACTCACAGTCGTCCCTTTTCGAACGAACCAGAGGTCCTGACGAGCCGGGATTCGCACCTGCAAATGGCCATAAATGATGAATATTGATATATTGCTTAATGTAGGCACCACTTACCGCGAAATTATCATGGAATTCGATACCTGCAGAGATTCTAGACCAGATACTGGAGGAATTTATACGCATGTTACCAACCGACAAACTAGCTCCCGCGACAGACTCCTCATTCGGGAGAGGAGCCGTCTTAAACAACCTTCTACAAACGCACTTCGTTTCGTTGTCCCTCGTGTGTGTACATGTTTCCTACGTTATATTGTCAGCTTTGAAGCAACATATAGATCCACATCTTGGACAAGCCGCGTTCGAAAAATAGCCTTCCACTCAATTATAATTGATCTGCGTGCGAACGGGGTGCAAAAACTTACATATCCCTCAATATCCGTGTTCAACTCCGCACTTCAGAGATATTCCTGGTTGAGAAGCTGTATAGCTCAAGTCCACCTCATTTTCGAATCGTCAGCCTCTCCGTCAGTCTTTGCACTAGTCCAACCGTGCTTGTCACGTTTGCCTGGGCTCCTAGAAGTCTGTCTGGAGTGCATCTGGAGTGGCAGAGGGCACACATTGAGATCGAACGATTGCTTATCAACCTTGGACGGTTTGAAACTCCAGAGGATTCGACTCCATGGTGGTCAAACCTATTTGATGGAAGCTCTTACTACCCTCCTCATATCGCAGCCAACCATCAATCTGGTTGAACTGAACTACGTTACCCTATCTTCGGCATCAAATCCCTCAACTGCTGGCGAACGAGTCGACTTGTCGGCTCCTTTGGACGGTCTCCGCACCTTAGAGCTCTATGGAATAGCTGACACAGCGGTGTCACTCCTGCTTTCGTGGGCAAACAACGTCCAGACACTGCGCTTAAGAACGAGAGACTCTCTTCAACTACCTAACAGTTTGGTTTTCCCTCACATGAAATCCTTGAATATTTTTTTCCTCAAAGAGGGTCGTTCGGGTTCGAGGGCGCATGAGAAGCCAGCAAATACCCTAGCTTCTCGTTGTCCCAACTTGAAATCACTTGTCGTCGGTGGAGATGGTTGGGATGGTGGTCTCTTCCAAAAATTACCTCAAGGACTACAAACTATTCAATTGAAAGTGTCGAGAAGGCAAAGAGACGTGATAACGCCGTCCATCATCCGAGAAACCTTTATTACCAGTGATTTCCAGAAGAACAAGTTTCTGCCTATGCTAGATTGTTTGGCGATAACCGCGATGATAACCAGCTTTCCACAGGCAGTCCATGGGACGAAACACGTTCACGTATGGGTGCTTCAACAGGAAGGGCTCCAAAGGGATTTACTGGAATGCGGTAGGAAGTGGAGGAAATGTATAGTATCTGTTCTTTAGCACATTCGTAAATGGAGCTCGAGAGTCATTTTGAGGGCCAAACTGCCAGCTGTCTACATTCTGAGCAAACGAAGTTCATTTTCACAAGTTCATTTCCAAGACAAAGCGGACACAATACAACAAGCATCTCGAAGAGATACAATATTCACAAGTGTAGCAGCACAATAACATTTATCCCAAATATAAGCATACTGATCAAATTTTCTTCTCCTCTTGAAGCTTTTGAAGCGCCGCATTGGTCCTCAAGACGACCATATTCTGTCAAACCATCGTCAGCTGATATATTTCCAACTATGTGAAGGGAAGCGGACCTGCAAGCTGACTTTTCCTTTCTGTTTCCTCT
>MU271306.1:82002-98846 GCA_021432655.1 Atractiella rhizophila
GCAACTCTGGCCTTCGTAAGAAAGGTCCAGGCAGGAGAGTAGAGAATAGCTTCCTTATACGTTCCTAACTCACTTTCTACGATAATTTCCTACCCTAGCTGCTTTCACTTCGGGAGTCTGGAAGGGAAGAATGTTGCGCTAGCGAGGCCGAGGTTGGAGAGAGGTCGAGCGCGTCGTAGCGCATGGGAGCGGCGGAGGAGACCGTGGTCGAAATGGAGGGCTGCTGGCTCGAGATAGTATAGGTGGCTCAGGTGTCCACGAGAGCTCGGGTTAGCGTTCAGGGAATGGGGTCGCGTCTAGGCCGGCTTGCACAACCCTGCCTGCTGCTCGTTTGTGGAATGTGGTCTCGTACACGCCTGGTCTCGCCTCTCAACCCGTGGACCGCACCGACGCAGACGATAGTTCCTCCTCTTCCTAAGGCGGCGGTTCTACAAACCTTCCAACTGCCTTCCACCTGCTGGACGACAAGGCCTGTCGAAATCTCTAGTCTTCCGCTCTCCTCCCTCGTGCGGACGAGGACGACCATTCTGAGTCAACCTCTCCTACCGCTGAAGTTAGAGACGCTTCTCCCTGCGGCCACGCTTACCTTCACGTTCACCTTCGTAACCGTTCTCCCAACTTCAACAGTTACTGAGAGGTCTACTTAATCTCTCGAGAAGAAGGCTAAGAAGGCAGAGACTCCTCCTGTCACCTGGACTCGTTCTTAAGCTCCTACGCCTCCTAAAGCTATCGCTATGACTTGGAAGCTGCGGAAGACAGTGCTTCTGACCCCGTCGTCTCCTGCTTCTCTTCTCCCAGCCGTGTGTCGAACCACCACCCTTGTAATGCTTAAACTCCTTTTTCTTCCCCTTTGGTAACCTGTTCGAGTGTAAGCTTCTGCAGCGAGATAGGGTTCTTCTGTAGCATGCGCTGTAGAGGCTGCAAGCTCATCGTGAGGTGGAGAAGGAGTTGAGAGCTTACTAGCTTCGGCTTCTGTAGACGAACAGGCGCCGTCTAGTGTCCGACATAAAGTCGCAGCCTAAGAGGGAGTAAGTTACGTATTTCAGAGAGTACTGGAAGCTTGGACTTCTAGATCTGCGCCGGTAAGTGTGGACAGCGCTAAGTCACTGGTAGTGGGTCGAGAACTCTTTCGCTCTGGTAAGCTGCTAGCTCAGAAAGCCAGCAAAGCAGTTTCCATGGAGGAGGCAGTTGTGGTAAGCTTTGTACTGGCAGCAGGTTGCTGTGCGGCTTGACCACATGCGGCTTACGCAGGAGGACTTTCGATAGGAGCCGTAGTAGATGAGCCCACTGAAAGAGCGGAAAGAATTCCTTCGAGAGTTGTACGCTTTGCGAATACGGTAAATAGCTGTTGAGCGGTCTAAGCAGCTACTCCGACTATTGCGACGGTTTCCGCCATTTCTGCTCCGCTAGCTGGTCCTGAAGGCAAGACCGCAGAAGGATCCGTTACCGGACTAGAGAGAGTAGGAGAGGGAGAATGGACCTTTCCAAAACTTCTACTACCTCCAGAAACCAAAGTGGCCTCTCTCCCTCATACGCGAGTTCTGCAACTACTTTCGACCTCCAACCTACTTACCGTTCTTCCTCGGTAGCTACTTCCGCCTCCTCCTCCCTTAATCCTCTGTCTAAACACTATACCGAGATGAGAAAATAAAGGAGCAGTATAGGTGAATAGAAGGGACAGTGACCTCAGCTATAGCTCGAACGACTACGGTAAAACGTGATGTTGAACCGCTCTATAGGGGTTCCATGCAAGACAGTATATCTCCAGAGGGTTTGGACTACATGGGAAAAACGTCCGCAGAAGAAGGAAATAAAGGAGACCTGCAGAAATGCGATGAGCGTGCCTTTCACTCTCTCGACACTTTGTCAAGTTAAAACCGCTAGTTTCGAGTTTCTCCATACGTTAGAAATAATATTAGGATGTGGGTGCTAGTACCATGAATAAAAAGTTAGATCTCATATAAGTTGACGTTGTGTAGACAGAAAACCCTGTACCGCGAGTGGTTGTACCGTTTGATGGTTAAGCGCAGGCGTATGCTAGTTGAGTTGTAAGAGCGATTCCTCAGCTTAACCAGCTTCGCTATATACGCATGCGGTTCCGTCATTACGAGATACTCTGCCTCTATTCCTTTTCCGGTGCCGGTATTACTTCTGGCAAGGGCTAAACTACGTCTCTTAGCGTCCTTCATCCACAGAAGCAAAGGTAGAGCTTATTTCGTGAGTACCGTTTGGCAACGTCTCTCGTAAGGAGAGCTTCATTCGACTTATAAAATGCTTCCAAATAGTTTGCCGACTTTAGCCCTATCTTTAAAGCAACGTGCTGCGAGTTTTTTCATGGAAGGTTTTACCTTTGGCAGAGTATACAGGACCCCATCTTAACCGAATACAGGAATTGACGGAGCCGTACCGGGGAGCAGCTCGTGAGAAACCTATCTTTCTTCCCTAACGAACTCCCTCCCGATGCTGAGACAGAGCTCTTCCGCGAGTCTCGCTTGAAAAGAGGCATTTTGATAAGGGTCGAGATTACGAAACGGGGTTGTTCAGGCTTGATAACTTGTCCACCAAATGTGTATTTGATGTGTCTGAAATGTCTGAAATGCCGTATTGCCAAGTCCAAGCTTACGCAAGGGGACAGCGCAGGAAGTTATAGAGCAAGTGGCAGACGCAGAAGAGTCCCCGGATAGTGGCGAGTGAGTGAAATGAGGGGTAAAGCTGGGGTAAAATCACGAATCCAGAGTCAAGACAGGAAAAAGAGCGGAAGCAGCGGGCGGGTATGTCGGCGACGGCTTTCGTCCGCATTGCCGTTTCCTGTGGACCCGTTTGCTGAGTTCGGATATTTTCAGTCACTTTCGACCCGTAGTTACTACACTGTCAGGATGATTGAGGTCTGGTAAAGAGGCTGTAAGGGTGGTCTGAAGCAATGGGTTTGAGCATCTTTGCCTGATACATGGGTGGTTGTCGTTTCACGAGCTAGGATCGGAGTAAATTGATAGCTCTGAGTAGCATAATATGAAATCTAACGCTCTTAGCGTCGCTCTGTCACTCATTCTGTGTACATTGAAGGACACACGCTGTATTTTGTGCTGCATACGCTGTCGAATGCTTTGTACCATGCCTCAGCTTCATTCGTCCTGCTCTCTGGAGTTCCACCATAAGTCAATCACTTGCATTCCCCCTTCAGATGAAATTCCATTAAAGGAACATGAACGAGGAGCAAACCCGTGATGCCAGCAAATATCAACAGCTCTGGAGAAAATGAACGCTACCCAGCATTGCTCGTCGCATCTGCGTATAGTTTCCTTCCAAAATGTAATCCCATGACTATGTATTCGGGATAGGGATAAAATTTTCCAACTTGATTATGACGGACTTCACTCTTCCTTCCCCTTGCAAGCATTAGGAGATCTATCTATAAACGTATTCAATTGAGATTATCATTCTCCTTGAAACCAATTTCATCCATATCCAAACTAATCTAGTCCTCCAGGAGGATCATGCAAAGACATCTGGACTGGACATCAACGTCAGGAAGGTCATGTAACTCAGCATGAATTCTTGGGAAGATTGCTCAAATGAGGTCTGTTCGGGACTTGAGCATCTGATTTCTTGAATTTTCTGCCTTTTCAGAAATACGTCTGACTCTGATCTTATTGCGCGTAACTGAACACTTTCTGGACTGTGCTGGGTCTTTTGGAGTCTCATCCTTCAAGAAAGCGTGATGGATGCGGTTTCAATATTCTGACGGTCCAGGCAAGCATCCGTGCAATTATTTCTTTTTATCGCAAACTTTTGTAAGCGCGCACACACTACCATGAATTTGTAAAAATGTGTCGATATGGTCGTCATATTCTTCTGGCATTTCGTTCATCAACCCTGTTATCGCGCTCCCAGCCCACCATGGGGCACCTGGTGCCGCGTTGAAGCGAGATCCGACCCAGCGTACAGCTTCGTAGTGTCCTACCTGAAACCTCCAACGAATGCGGCAGAAATGCGGATCCTCTGGGATAACCATGTTGCCGACGCTTGGACTTGGTAATCCTGCTGGCGTAGAGCGGATGCAAATCAATCCGCGGCATTTCAATATTCGATATTCAACATTCCGTCGTAAAAAAGTTTTGTCTGGAAATGTCGACATTTGCAGGTGTTGCTACCTCTTGAGAGCGGAGCATACTGGCAAGCTGGCTTCATGTCAGTTCCGCCAACCACTAGCCTTTGTCGCCTAGAGCTGTCAACCAAACTACTCAAGCTTCTCGAGTTTGTTTTGTCGCCTAGAGCTGTCAACCAAACTACTCAAGCTTCTCGAGTTTGTCTTGGAAGCCTTGTAAGCCTGTTAACAGTTGGATAGAGTTCTTTGAGAGCTGTTCCTCTTGTCTTCAAGTTCCTTGTAACTTTGTTGCGCCCATTCATCTGGTTGATTCCAGCCTTTGTATGCGATCATTGTCTGCTTTTCAGCAAATATCGGTTTACTGCGTTCTCCTGGTTTGGTACAGGTCGTTACTGTCAAATAAATTTGCAACCTAACCGATGGACACATTGATGCAGAGTGGTGAACTGGTGACAAATTGTCCGTCCGGCTATCTCTATTACTCCTATTGCCAATAAACCCCAGCGAGCAAAATATCTAAATCTCCTGCACATGACGATTTAGAGGCTACTGTTCAGCATGTTTCGGGACTCTCATGCGAGCTCTTGAGGGACGAATCGGTGGCTGTTGATGAGAGAACCGTAGAAGCAGCTTTCAACCTGCGACTGCAAGGTTGCTGTCCAAACGGTGCTTTCAATGATAATCAATAGCTCTTAAAAGTTCAAAATCGTGGGAAAGGGAATTCGTCCTAATGAAAGAGGTGTTCCCAAGCGGTTTCTCGAGTCAGCATCCTCAGAATGGAGATAGTTTCTGCACTTCCACCCTCGACGCTTTCCCAGACGACAGTTCGTAAGGTAGGAAGTGATACCTCAAATATCGGGACAAAGTCAGGTCCGACTCCACAATCATATATCGTCAGTACTTGAAGTCTGAAATGCGGTTTGTGAAGGTAATGATATGAACCATTGGAGAGTTCCTTGCAAAATTTGCGTCCAAATGTTGCATGACGAAGCTCGAGCTCCTGAAGAGAATTAAATTCCGCAAGATAGCGTAGTGTGATGGAAAGTATAAGCCGATCAGCGTTTGGCGCACCGTGAAGCCTCAAGCTTAACACACGACTACAGAAACTGAAAGAATGCATCATCATATACAAGAGGGGTTGGTACGTCAAACCTGAATATTGTAGATATTAGCCTGCTCAGCGCAGAAGTGAAAAGACACACCCTGCAGATAAATCGACTCGATGCTCTCACTTTCGCGCAATATCCCGCACAAGCTTTCTAGTCCGCCGTGGAGTCCGCTCTCCAAATCATATGTAATATTTCTCACCAAACCTCGAAGATGACGGTTTTGCTTGATGGTTCGCAGAAATAAGATTTCGTCAGTCTGGTCTTCCCACTGATACCAACCTTTAAGCCAAGGAGATTGATAGAGATGCCGTCTCCCAATGTCGACGAATCTTTTAGCGGATCGAAGGAAGGAAGCGAGCCCGTGTCGTCTGCCCAAATTATCGGCGGCTTTTGCATCGAAATCGGCGTCGAAGGGAAAAGGCAATGGCTTGAGGAAGAATAAAATCTCGTCCACTAGCTCGAGAGGCAGTCGACCAAACGCTGGCATCTCCTCAAAAACCACAGTTTTGACCTATGGACTTTGAACCTACAATCAAACGAATATAGGAAATTGTGTACCATGACTACGGGAACACGGAGGTTCTGTCCCCTAAGAACCGTCCAGTTCAATTATCCCTTTCGGCAGCCTTAATGAATCTACAGACCTTTTCTTCCTCCTTTTGGCCAGTCTTTTTCTTTCCTTGGCATCCAAGGTCTCGTCAAGCTCAGGTGGTAGGGAAAAAGCCGAATAAAATCTTGTTCGACTTGGAGGTCCTAGTTTGATGATCTCGTTCAATTTTGGGTCCCATTCGTAGAAATTTCCATCATACAGAAAGGAAACAATACCATACTCTGCATACCCGTGAGCTATAGCCCTGTCATCGTACCATGCATACGGAATCGTGCGCGGTACTGTGTCAGGTAGGGGGAGATTGAAGGTCTGACGGAGGCGAGAAAAAATCGAATATCTTCCCCAAGGATGCCAAATAGCTGGGCCGCTTGGTGTTGGAGATTCGTTACAATTGAGAGGCAGAAGTCTCCTCTGAAAGATGGGATATGATCCAGATCGTAAAATCCTTGAGATCCATCCGATCCAAGGAATACTTCCTGCCTCAGGGAAGGGTGGTTCAGCGCGAAGCGCAGGGCAGAGATCGCCCGGAGTTCCTGGTTTTGCTCCACAGTTTGGACAATACTCGAAAGGGTCTAGATTCCCTTCATTTTCTTCCTCCATAGGTTCGTTTTCTTCATCCGTCAGAGGTTTAGTAAGACATTCTCTCCATTTCATCCATTCAGCATCGAGGTCGATTCGTGAAAGTTGTTCCATTTTCTCCGAAAAACGAGTCTCAAGATGAAGTCGTATGGAGACGGAGACAACCGAAAGATCAATCGTGCTTACCCCGGAAATAAAAACAAAGGGAACTGGGAGATTCTTACATTTCAAATGACCACGCCTGACTGCGTCGAAAGCTCACTGCTTTACTTTGCTCCTGTCTTCTCCCTCTTCTGCCGGTCCCCCGCTACTACTCGCAGGACAACAGTCGACGAGAAGGCACGAGGAAACAAGCCCACTCGTGTCTATGTACCGAAGATGCAGAATTCTAAGGTGTTCATGTCAGCCTTTAGCGATCGAAGCCGTGCCTAGGATCTTTATGAAAAGGTGTAGTGTTGGTGTGTGCGACGGTGCGTGGCTGGATCGCGGTGAACAAGGGAAGAGTGCTATTCTCGCTCTTTGGCACACCACACATTACGAGAGATCATAGCTCGAACCAGCGAACAGTGGGAGAACCGATGCTGCAAGGTGATGATGGAGTTGAATTTTCTTCATGATGGTCTGGGAAAGCATTCATTACAATGTTTTCTTTTCATTGCAATCCTTTGTGAGCGCATATACACTACCTTGAATGCCCATAACTGTCCGCAAATGATGATCATATCCCTGCGGAGCTTCATTTATAAGCAATGAGATCACGCTGCCAGCCCACCATGGCGCGCGTGCTGCAGCATCTGTCCGCGACCCGACCCAACGTATAGCTTCATGATGTCCAGCCTGTAACCTCCAACAAATGCGATTGAAATGGGGATCATGCGGAATGACCATGTTCCCAAAGAAACGACATTTTGCAGCCCAGTTGTCATCAAGTAGGTCGTGCAATTCATCTACCTCTGCCGCGGTATAGAATTCTGGAAATGCCGCTGCTAGAACTATTTTGCGAACTTTTCTTCTACCGAGGATAGGCGGTCCAACTCCTAACTCTATGATCAAAAGTGTGAGAAAGGTATTTGGGGAAACCGACTCTGGCTTAAATCTGATTGTCCCATATTCCTCTTGGGTGACCTAAATGGACCGCGTAAAGGTCATGTTGGGGTTACTATCATAAGACTCACAAGAATTTTTCGTTTGACATGAGCGCTGACCCTCTCGATAGCGGTATGAATGCCTAATATCCCCATCGGTGCACTTTTTAAACGACCGTTGCCTCCCTCCTGTGCGTCCTCAGGTTGGATTTATCCACTGCAGAAGCATTTGGAGGATGCATGGGTGACTCATCTTTGATACCATGTTAAATGAAGCTATCTATCCAAGCCACGCCTGCTTCATTCCTTACGGTCCCTTTTTGTGGAGCTCGGGACAAACTCTTTTTATTTTGATTTACATTTCAAAAGGATCAAACTACCAAACCAAGAACCGTGCGAGATGGACTGTCACTATCCCCAACGGCCTAACCCTGGGAAAGCTCGAATGTTGTTTTTAACAATTGTTCTTCCTGTGATCAAGTCAGTCTTTCGGTTCTTTGGACTGAAGAGACAGTCGCACTGTGATAGTCACTTCGAGGTCTTTCTGGGCCGTAGATGGGCTCCACACTCTCTCTGAAACCATACTTATTACCTTTAGAAGGTTGTTCGCGCTCTTGCTGTATGTGTTTCTGCTCAACCGCCTCTCGCAATTGTCGGTCATAGTCGCTGTTTGGCGGCCTTGGAAAAGTAGCTGCCGTCCAAGGGTATAGTGGCGCATCGCACTGCTCGTAATGCGGATGCTGATTGGGGTCATGCACGGAACCGTCCTCTCGGATGATCAATGCCTTCTTGGCAACCCTGTAGAAATAGTTCTAATCATTGTAACGAATGAGAAGGACTGAGCAAAACGAACCAACGTTTAGATTTGGTGATTTTGTTAGTGTAGAGGGGATGCAAATCAATCCAGGGCATGATAATCGTTGCTAAATATTCAACTGTTGGATGAGGAGTTGAGAGTTGAGAAGATCTGAGAATGCTACTCAGCTTTGACGGGCCTGCGATCTGAGCTGCTTTTTCTATCTTCAGTTGCAGCGATTACCTGACTTTGTCGCCTTGAGCAGGACAAACAGACTTACTCAAGCTTTTCTGAGTTGAATGGTGTGAATGGGTCCCAGATCCCTTTGTCTCAGGGCCCTTGCTATCCTGTTCAGCTTTCAGGTAGGGTACTTCGGAAGCTATTCCTGAGGTCTCTTGCCTCTAACTACCTTGTAGCTTTGTAGAGCAGCTAGACAGCGTTTCAGTTTCCCTTCGCGCATGGATGATCCTTATGCGTTTGTTACTAATTTCGGTTATTGTTCCGTTGGTAAACTATTCATGTTGTCACAATCATTTTGCAAATATGTCCACTGCGCAGATGTGCTAGGAAGAAATGCACTAACCTTCAATGACTTAACAATTGTGTCATGATATCCGCCAAGCATCCAACCTCGTCAACATGCTGCTAGCGGTATGCGCTTTCTAGCTAATGACACCTGACTAATGACATAAGACTTGAAAGCGCAAGTGACGATAATCCTCAAATCCCGAGTGCAGAATGTAAGGAGTGAACGGTAACTAAATTATGCAAGTAGTCACAGCGCGACACTGAGGTATACACACAACAAACACTCCATTAGCCCACAACCTAGCCTAAATAACCCATTACTTCCTCTTCTTCTTCCCTCCCCCTCCCGCGCTCGATCCAGCCGCCTCGCTCTTCTTCGCCCACTCATTCTTCTTACCCTCGGTGACCGCGCTGCTGCTTCCCCATGCTGGTGCCGCCTCCTTCTTTTTCGGTTGCTCCCACCTCGCTGGCGGTTTCGGACCTTTTCCAGGACGGTGCATCAGGCCCACGAGCATGTTCGCGAAAGCGCCGGAGCCGATGAGGAGGAGCCAGTTGGGGATGCGGTCAGTGTAGAGGTGGAAGAAAGAAAAGAAGCGTCCAATGGGAGGCAGGATGAAGGCACTATTCGAATTTCCATAAGCGACATAAAATGCTCGACAGAAGACAAGTACTAAGGTCCATCGGGAGAGAACCATCCGTTCTTCCATGGCGCAATATACTTCCAGTACTCATCCTTGAGGAAGTCGTGCAAGTCTGTAGCATTGGGCCTGATCGTTCCCAACCGCAAGAAGCGAAGCTCGAGGTCGGCCATCCGCGCCGGCGAAGGAGCGTCTTCGGGAAGGTGCGAGAAGACGATGAGTGGCGGTCTGCATTCACCGAATAAGAATAAGTACAACGTAAACATTTTGGGAAGGAAATGCGTACTTTGGAATCATGAAGACGGTAGTGAGAACGTCCACCTTGAGATAATCCACACGACCAAACCGATAGTAATCCGCTAAATCCCCTCCTGCCATCGACGAGTTGTTCTCCGCCACCGAGAGAACTGCTTCGCTGAACATGCTGGTGGAATCGCCGTGTCTAGGGGACTTCGCATAGCTTCCCATGCCAAAAGACAGAGCATTACACCGTAATCCCATCTAAGCAGAGCAGACAAGTGAAAAGCTCACACGTCGATAACCCACACAATTCCCCTCGCACTTTCAGAAAGTAAGGTATTCTCATAATTGCCGTCATTGAAATTCTTCATATATCTCGACGGTTTTATCACTTGGCCATCGTAATGAGCTTTGATGGCCGTTTCGTTCATCCTGAAGACATTTTTCATGACCCATGGCCATGGTCCCTTCGGCGCATTCTCTTCAACCGCTTCCGCTTTTGTGATAGGTCCTGCTGTCCTACGGGTGGCAGCTGAGGAAGGGCAGAAGAGAGAGAAGACAGGAAGCAGAGCAAAGAGGAGCATCCTGAGCTTGCGTGGAAGTTGCGTCGTCGTCTGAGCTGAAAAAGTTTATTTGAAATGGGAGATTGATAAGGTCTGGAGATAATGAATATGGTTGCCTTTGTTTTGCCTTTTGTCGTGTTGGGTCTTTCGATTGTGTCCTCCCGGCCTCTCTTCACGCGATTTCAGCTGCGGTTTGTGATTCCAGCTTGGGAGGCTTTTTTCTCGGTGGATGGACCAGCTTTCACAGGTGGACCTCGATGCGGAATGGATCAAATGGAGAGAATATCTCACTAAACCTTTGACAGAAGAAGAACTCGAAGCTATGAACGAAGAGAATGAAGAGAACCCTGATCCCTCTGAGTATTGTCCCATATGTGGAGCAAAACCTGGAACGCCTGGTGATCTTTGTTCTGCTCTTCTACAGGAACCACCTTTGCCTTACATGAACATGAATGATCTGTCATGGTTCGGTCAGTTCGCCGATATTCTACGGGCGGGGCCTTATCCTATCTTCCAAAGAAGATTTCTACCGCTCGATTGTAACGAGTCTCCTCAGCCAGAATATCCGGCACTTTGGCACCCTTGGGGCAGATATTCAATATTTTCACGACTCCGTCAGACGTTTGATCTCCCCCTCCCTGACGCCGCACCAAGCACCATTCCTTATACGTGGTACGATGGCAAGACTATAGCTCCTTATAAAGGGACTTACGCCACCTATGGCGTTGTTTGTTTTCTATACGGCGGCAGTTTCTACGAGTGGGACCCAAAGTCGAATGCAATTAAGGAACTAGGGCATCCCAGCAGAACGAATATTTATTCAGCCTTTGAGCAACCGCCACAGCGTGATGAGACTTCCCATTCCAATCGTGGTGAAAGCAAAAAGCAAACCCGGAAAAAGAAGAAGAAATGGTGAGTTGTACTTTTTAGACATACCAAGGCATATAATTGAGTCGTAGGGAGCCAAACTTTCGTGCTCCAGTCGTCATGGTACATAATTTCATTTTCTCTTTGGGAGAACTCAGTGTTGCGGCGCTAGGTCAAGACCATGGTTCTCAACGACATGCCAGCCTTTGGTCGACTGCCTCTCGAGTTGGTGGACGAGATTTTATTCTTCCTTAAACCGTTGCATTTTCCCTTCGACTCGGATTTCGACGCGAAAGCTGCCGAAAATCTGGGCAGACGACACGGTCTCAGTTCCTTCATTCGATCTGCCAAGAGGTTCGTCGATATCGGGAGACGACATCTTTATCAGTCTCCTTGGTTGAAAGGATGGTATCAGTGGGAAGACCTGACAGACGAGCTCTTGTTTCTGCGAACTATCAAGCAAAATCCACATTTGCGAAGTTTGGTGAAAAGTTTCACCTACAATTTGGAGATAGGGCTCCACGGCGGTCTAGAAAGTCTGTCTGGGATTTTAGACGAAAGTCATCATATAGAGTCGCTTAGTCTGCAAGGTATGTCTTCTCTTTTACCTCTTGTTCAGAATAAAGCCATAGTTCAAATATTCAGGTTTGAACTCAATCTCTAGCTTTTACATCATGTATTCCTTCAAGGATTTCCGTCGTATCTCTTGTCTGAAGCTTCACGGTATCCCCAAGGCTAGGCGATTTAGCATTTCCATCATACTCCGCTACCTGGCAAGATTCACTCATCTTCGCGAGCTCGAGCTCCGTCGAGTGCAATTTTCACCTACGTTCCGCAAGGAAGCGTCCAACCTGATGGATTACTGGTTTCAAAAACCGGAATTCAAACTTCAAACACTTGCGATCTATGACAGCGGAGTTGGGCCTGACTTTGTCCCTATACTCGAAACCTCGCTGTTTACCTTGAAAACTCTGGTGTGGGAAGATGTCGAGTGCTCTTGTGACGAAACCGTCCATATTTTGAAGAATCTTACTCGGAATTCTCGCTGGGAACAATTCTTTGGAGTTTATAGGTGACACATTGAGAAATTGGGTGCAAACTCCAATTAGCCTTTCCTACAGTCACTTTTCATACCCGTGCAAAGTAACTTTCATTGTTCCTCATAGCTCCTCAAGATGCCTCATTGAGGTCCGCCATTAAATCTTCACCAGTTCACCCCTCACACAGACTCCATCAATCCTTCCCGTGTGACTCGGTCAATGGCGCCAGGTCCTCCCGCCACTCATCCTCTACTCATCCTCCACTTCATCCAGGCCAAAGAGAACCTCTCCCAGTCGCATCTTCCAAATTTCGTCGGCAATGCATCCAGCTTATTCAACCTCAACCCCCCGGATAATTTCGTAAGAATTGATCCAACTGATGTGGGATTGTTACCCAGTTGTGAGCGTTGAGGAGTTCAGATAGCGTCCACTTGGCGACGTATGAGAGTGTTAATGAGGAATCATAGAGATATGCGCAGTGTCCTTTAGGCTGCTCTCTGCCGAGCTCTACCCAAAGGGAGTAATAAAGTTGGAGTGCGAACGGGCACCTCACCAAGGCGATAAGCTAACAAGGAGATATTCGAGGATGTCTGGTAGCCAAACTTGGCAGGGCAACAAGCAATAAAAGTACTAAGTTGGTGTCGAAGGATACCTCAAAGGATGTACTGATCTCCCTTTGTTCAACATCGCAGCGACCCTTTTGTAGGCGACAAGCACTTCAGCAAGACAGTAAGGCTAACAAGAGCACTCGAAGGCTACCCGAGATTCGTCTTTGTGCAGAGGAAATCCTCAAAAGGTCGCCCATAAAAAGGTATGGAAGCTTAACTCATCTCATCACACATCATGTCCAGAAACATTCGAGCTCAGTTCGACCACAGTGCCACGCGTTGGGAGGCCTGTCAATGGACGCTGACTGAGGTAACAAGTGTGGGCTCAGCCAAGCTCCAATTGACAGTGTAGTAGATTGCTCGCTTCTTTGAAGACATGGCGCATGAAATCAGCGCTGGCAGATACCAACTACAAAGGCAAAGTGACAGAGACAAATTCATCTCGGTGTATAACACATTCCTAAGGCCTTATCAGGACAACAGCGGATCGCGTTGGGTTCGGCCTCCAACTAAAGTCAATTATTACGAGACATCATACGACATCCATAATGTTTACATGGCTCTAGGTCTGGTCTTTGCTTTTAATGTTGTAAAGCTAACCCTGATACAGTGTGGATGCTTGCTTCGATCGTAGATCCGCCACCACTGCCGGAGAACGAACCCAACCTTTGGATTTTGCAGATGGCTGTAGTTCTGTGCTTCTGGATCTTCAGAGTCAATAACACTCCTAAAGGAAAACCCGTCGCTGTTGGCTTCATAGGATGGACTGATGGGCTGCACTCCTGGTGGAGTGGCACATCGGCCCCTCCTCGACTTGTTTTTGGTCACTCCGCGCCAGCTGCTTCCAAGAAGGGGGTGAAGATGGCAGCCGAAGAATATTTCCAGGTTCGTATGGATCTAGGATCGTCGATCACCCAACCGGTAAAAAGCTGGGAAGGCAGAGGAAGACCGCCTAAAGGGGACGACCCTCGGGATCAATATCGCAAGGGTCGCACACCCTCACCTTTTCCGAAGAAACGGCGAGACATCTTCTCAACACCTCACCCAGATCAACTTCGGACTGATTCCAAGAATCGCGGCGAACGTAAACATGAATTGGGGATCCTATTAAACCTCCACCTGCCCCAAGATTGGGACAACGAGAAGAAATGGTTAGACCACTGGAGGAGCTTGGCAAGAAATCAGGAAGAGAGGTCTAGGATTGAACAGCTGATGAAGTCAACTAACTCGTTCAAAGCGCGTCCGAAAATGCATTGTGCCGAATCCTGCTCTTACTCCATGTGCGTTCCCTTTAGCGGGTCATGAGACATGGTTAATTGCTTAGCTAGCTTGTTCGAAGAGCACCACAAATACTCTTATGGGCTCGCAATGAACGTAGAAGATGTAGTCCACACATTCTATGATTCGAAAGCAGGAGCGCTTCTTGATAGGGGTTGTTGGGATAGTGTTACGGCTCTCAAGCGCCTTATCATTGACCCTTGCGCTGCTTGCTGGCAGCAAAAACGTTGGGTGGAACGGCAACAGGTTGAACGAATCGATCGGGACTTCTCTGTCACCGATGCGGCATATTTCTCACCCCAAATCACTGCTAATTTCAGGTTGGATGCTCATTACGAGGACCCACAGTGGGACGAAGATGTTTTGCAAAGTCATCAGGGACACCAAAGCTTGCACGATAATTCTTCGAGACCGTCGAACTTCGGAGCATCCACCTCATCGAGAACACTTCCATCGTCGTCTCAGCTTTCTGGACGATATCCTTCACCTGCGACTGGGCGATCTGGATACGACAGCGGTCTGTATGCACCACGGCCCGATCCTTACTTGCCTGATCCCACCTCGAGTCAATCGTCATCGACGAGATTCTTTAGTGCCCCAGGAACGAGGCAACCAGGTCACTACCAACCTCGATACAACGTTCCCACGACAGGATCAGCCCCCGGTCCCAATTACTCTAGCGGCAAGGGAGAAGCCAGGTATGGCAGCGGGCGGCGCTCGATGTATTCTGAGGCACCTCCTTCTCCTTCTCGGGCGAACGGGTACGGTGGCCCTTCTCATGGGACCGCATATTCGGACGATTATGACTTGGGAGCCACCTCTCACTCACAAGACAGTCGTTACTATCAAGGGAATCCTTATAAGCCAGGACAATCTTCTCGCTATCACATGGATTACTATGATCCATATCCTAGGAAGTATTAGGCATGCCCGCACGAAAGCGTCTCCTTCCTCGGTTCTGACTATGCATCATGCCTTCTTCTAAATAAAAATTAAAAAAGTCAAAAAAAAAATTCTTGTACAGCTGCTTTGAGTATACAATGATATATGACACATGTTTTCATGCCAATGTTGATCTCGCAGAACCAGATTTCAGATTTCAGATCTCAGTAAGGCCTTAGCAGAACCTTTCACATGTCATCATTTGTAAAAAAACAACGTGCAAACTCAACGGTAGGGAGCAGAGGATCATTCACGGTATAACCAGATTGTAATCCTCCTTACATATTTTCATCTGAACTTGGATACTTATTATATTATCGTTTGCCTAATGAAAGGCTCTTCTAGTGACACAAAAGCAACCTCGTCCTTCCAAAGCAAAAACCATATATAACAAGTTTCAGCTCCAAAAGCAAATGAAACAGGCTGTTGTGACATGTATACAACAGAAAGCACTCCGAACTCACCTGTCATAGCTCCCTCCGCTCCCATCCATCCCACTTGATACACCGTGAACTCCCAACCTTTCACTCTAATCCTCCTCACTTCCCCGTTGCGATTGCACCTGGGCAGTCAGTGCAATTGGTAGAGGAATCTGCTTGTGTTTCGGGAAGTACAAGTGTGTCAACGGCCTTCGTCCCTCAGGCCCCCCACCCACTTGCAAGGGGCATGGCCCCTTGAACCCTACTGTGACCGTTGTCATTGTCAGGGTTCGAGTCCAGTACAAAACACATTTTTCAACCCTTTCAGAATAAAATTTCCTTGCAGGTTCAGAAAGGGGCAAGCATATGGGATACGATGGTATAATACATTTCATTCTATTGTGTATGGTGAGGGAGATGTGAGGGCTCAAAAGTGCGTCTTATGACTCATGCTAAGACCTGATGAATCTTAGAGTATAGGATCAAGATAGGGTCCCGATTGCGTTATTGGGAACTCGTCACGGAACTGCAGCTGGACGGTGTCAGGAACAGGAACTGAAACTGAACTATGAAGCACCTTGAAGGCAACAAGTGGACTTTGATTGAACTTTACACTATAGTTCATGAATTATCGTCATGGCCACAAATAGGGTTGCAAATACTTGGCAAGAGTCAGCTGACCCACCGCTACTGCTTCTGCATTTCGGCGACTTGGTCGTTGGCAAGTCCATTCGTCGCCTGTCAAAGACAAATGCTCATTGCCTTCTCGCACCATCACCAATGTCGCATTTACGAAAATTGCCCTCAATTGCGAGGCCCCCTCCCCCTCACTTTAAGAGGATCTACTCCTCTGCATGCCCCACTGGGTGAATCCCTATGAACGTAGGTCTAGGCGAGGCGCCGGTCTGTTCCTCAACGGACAGATCGGCAACCAGTTTGTTGGTGAGTCACTCACCCCATTTTCGCAAAACAGTTGCTTATTGCACCAAAACAACACCGGTCAAATTTCAAAAAATCCCTCAATTGTGAGGTGCACAATGACTCCCCCTCATCTTACACTCTGTTTTGGTTTTGATGTTTATTGTATCCTATTTTTTGCTTTTACCTTTTTGTTTACCTGTCCTTGTTCGCTCGACAACACATTATCCCACAAAGAAGACAGACTGGCGATGAGCACACAAACCGCCGACCCGTTATACTATGGTGACGGTCACCTAGTCCCAACAACAATGTCTTAGCATGACTCATTGATGATAGTTGATGAATTTTGTTCCAAATTTTCCAGGCTTTTTTTTTTTCTAGTTCGAGTTGGAGAAGCTGTTCAAGTCACATAAGAAAGAAAGTTGTGATGCACAATTTTGCAAGAATATATTAGTCCAATCAAATTGTGAAGGAAGAATATGTTTGTAATAACTATGTCTCTCTAAACATCATGTC